>PVLC010001518.1:0-31268 GCA_004027655.1 Graphiurus murinus | reverse complement strand
AGACTTTTTATGATTTCATACTACTCTATCATGCTTTTTAAAAAAGTACATGCAATCATGTATTAAAGAGTAAATTTTTCACCCAGTTGTATTTGGCCATCTGGCTATTTGGCTACCTTAGTCATTAGGACTTCTAAAATGTGCTTTTGAAAAAGGTTTCCCCACATTTCAAATACTATAGATTGCAGAAAATTTAAAAACACATACATAAGTCAAAATAATTTATATCTTCATCACCCGATGATTACTACCATGAGCAATTTCTCCTCCCATGTCATTTCTATGTATATGTTCTTACTATATTTATAGAATATATTATATATAATATGTACATGCATGTCTATGTATTTTACATAAGTGATACATGGTATCATATCTTAAATACTTGAAATCTGATTTCTCTTCTTAATATTATATTGAACATTTTCTCATGACAACATTTTTTTGGAAAAATTATTTTATACATTTAATAATATTTAGTTTTATAAGTAAAATTTAATTAATTTAACCCTTCTGATATTAGCCATTTGAGTTATTTCTCATTTTTCAATATTCAAAGCACTGCAACTATGAATGTCAACATTTGTATGCCTCTCACAATTTTTCTTAAATTCCTAGAAGTTGGCTGGTAGGGGTCAAAGGCACACTTTAAATACATGTTGATGTTGCATTTCATAAAAGTAGTATTTATTGAATTGTTATACAAGTATGCCTCTCCTCACATCTATCATAGATGAAATTATCACCTAAAAACTTTTGTTAATATAACAGATAAAAATAAATGCTTATTATTTTATATCACATATCTTTGATTATAAAAGAAGTCAGGATTTTGTTGTGTTTTGTTTTGGTATTGGTGCTTTTGTTTCTTCTTTTGCCAACTGTATTTGCACATCTTTGGCCCATTTTTTAAAAATTGTTTTTTTGTTGTTTTTTTTTTTTAAATATGGGCTAGATATTATTTCTATGACTATTATACTTCTTCGGAATATCTGAAAAATCTTAAGTTTCATACCAAATGTTTTCAGACTAAACTCTACTAGCCTCTTCCCTTTCATTATATACAAATATGTACTCTATTGAAAGGGAAATTCTACTTCATTGTAACTCTCACTGTTACAAAGTTCAGTTCTACAAATCAGTAGACACTAACATGAGATCTATGCTTTTTTTTTTTTACCCCCTCTGAGACAATAGAAACTTTTATTTCCTCATCAAATGGAACTGAATGCTACTTCATGAAAAAAAAATACCAATTTGCCATCAATTCAGTTTTCCAATTGGGACTTTCCTGGTGGGGTTTTCTTGAGTCTTACTCATTCTTTTCTTTCCTGGCTACCCCACCCCCTTCCTCTAATAATGTAGAGTTCTCTTTCCAGAAATATCAACCAGGCGGGTACAGTTTTTCAGTGCTTCCTACACCAGTGACGTAAAACACCCACAGAAATTTGCTGCTAATCCTGAGTAAAACAAAAGTATTTCAGCAGTACTCCCAAAGCCAGACCGTGCAAGTCAAAATGTGCACGCACCAGTAGCAAGACCATTGCCGTGGTGTGCATGTTCTTGAGGGGCAACGAGTCAGCGTTTGCTTTTCTTTGGAAGGGCTCAAGCCTCATGTATGCCATTATTTAAAAATATCAAAGATCCTTCTTTTTTGTTTTTCGCTTGTTTGTTTTGTTTTGTCTCAGGGACTGGAATTTGTATTTCAAAATAGCTACAATTTTCTCAGAAATTATCATTGCCAAAGAAGCCATTTTTAAGTTGTAATAGTGAAACAGCGTAGGGTTTTCTTTCAATCTTCATTAGGTTTTGTTATTGTATTTACAGAAGGCATTCCTTTCGAAACCCTGGATATCTGGCAGAAATAGGAAAAGCAAAACACATTTGTATCTCATCGCTGTCTCTGTTTAGCTTTGGGAGAGACACAAAGGTGCTCAGAGCTAGTCATGGCATTTTCTGGGCTAGTCTTCATGTCAATAGTGTAGACAAGAGTTCTGGACTGAAAACTCTAATAGGTAAGTCCTCTCCTTGTGAGCCTGCCTGACCTGTAAAGGTCCTGTGAGGATCCTACTTCATTGATTTGGTGTCCCAAAAACTATTAGAAAGAGTGCAGAAAAGTAAGATGGACTCTCTCCCTGATTCTTTGAATATTGCCGGACACAGCTGCCTTAGTCCCAAACTACATTTCCCTTCTGCTTCCCAGAGCTAAAGGACTCCAAGGAACACACATCCCAATGAGGGTTCACCTATGCTATGAGCAGCCTACACCCCAAGGCGGCTCATAACATAGGTGAACCCTCATTGAGTGTGGGCCTAGGCATGGAAAATGGAGGTGAGGCACCAGTTAGTATCTTCAGGAGATCTTGCCTGAGCCACCCATGTTGACATTTGTTACTTTTATTAGACATTTCATGGTCTGGACTTTTGGTTGAAAGTGATCAAAACAAAAAACAAAGCAAAATATTCAAATGAACTAAAGCAACAAAATAATTTATTAGTTAATCTAAATGAAGAGTCCAAGGATAGGACTATTTTATGATATGGCTTCAGAGCCTCAAATATGATTCATAATTGACTTCATCCCTTTAAAATCTTCCTCCTTATGTGAAGACTCCCAGCCCACCAGCTTCATAATCTCAGCAGAAAGAGAGCATGTTTCTCCAGGAGAGAAGGGTGGAAAGGACTGGGAAGAACTCAAACTATCCCAGTTTTGATCAGCTATTTATTTTTTAATAAAATAGAGGAGATACACATCCCAGGTAGCATTTCCATTCCTAAATAGGAGACTGGGCTCTTATGACTGGAGTGAGAGTTTTCTACTGTCAGTAAAAGAGGATCCTGTTGCTAGAAGAATCAAAGCCATCATGACCCACTTCATCAAAGTGCTATAGCAGAGACACTAGGCTCAAGGTCAGAAGACCCATCTCTGCTCTGCCTCTGTCTTACTTTAGGCAAGGCAGCTCTGTAAGCCCCAGGCATCTTAGCTTTTGAATGAAAATGAGAATATGCACACAGTCATTTCATTAGACCACGGTGTGAAGGAAACAGAAACAATACAAATGTAGGGATTATTATTATCACCTCGAGCCCCTACACCTGGCTGGTACCAGGCCATCTGTTTACTTGTGCCTTGGACACCATTTAATTTGCAAGATCCTAAAAGGGAAGGTGATTGCTTAATGTTCAAACTACTAAAGAGCTGCTTTCAGCCTCCCCAGGTGTTCAGGCAGTACATCTGCCTCCCACCTGCTTCTCCCAAGTGATGCAAAGAAGAGCGTGGTGGTTTCAGCTTCCTAATCATGACCATCAGCACACTGAGAGGCACCTTTCTCTGATGCTGCTTCACTCTGAAGTGTTGAGCTTCTATTTATGGACTCTTTTGAAAGCTGTCTTAGACTTCTGAAAACCAAAGCATTTGAAACATTCATCTTTTTATCCCTAAAAATGAAACAGGAGGACTGACACTTCTCCTAAAGCCCCGGCCGCACCTGCTGTTTATCCTGCCTTCACATGGCCATGACTCTCCCCTAGAGTTCTTGGCATTTCCTTTGACACATCAAAGTGAAACTCCTAGAAGACAGAAACAACATGTCTATTGTTAGATGAAGAGTAAATATCTCATTTCAAGGTGAAAACTGCACCACCAGGTTGAGTCTTTTTGAAGTCCTTATACCCTAAATCTTCTTGATTTGGGGGTCAAAGACAACTGAATGGATATTGGTGAAAGTGCAAGCTGTCATTCTGGTAAAACCATCTTGTTGGAAAAGGACAATGCTACAGAAATATTTCAAAGAGCAAAATGGGCCAACCAAATTCACAAAAGAATTGTTCCCCAAAGGAGTAAGTTATCTCCAAATTCAACTGGTCATTAGGTTTCCAGAATTCTGGATTTTTCATGTAAGTGTATCCTCTTCTTTTCCTTCCCTGCTGCCTCAATTCTGGCACCTTCATCTCCCATCTGAATATTCTGTCCTAACCCACTTCTAATGCCTTCTCTTTTCTAATCTATCTTCTTTCCAAGCTTCCTTCCTCTTGGTCTTCTCCACCTAAATACACATCTGAGAACTTTTGGTATGATATACCTTTGGGAACAGTCATTAACCTCTCTGTGTCTCTTAGTTAGTACTTAGTTTAAAGGATTAGATGAGGATTGAGTTGATATGTATAAAGTACTTAGAATAGAGTCTGGCATGTAGGAAACTCATTAAGTGCTGGCTGCATACATGTTAGCTCTCATTACCCTTCCTTGTGGAATTCAGTTTAAAACTCCCACCATCTTCTGGTCAAGGAAGATGTAGCTTCTATAGGTGGCCAGCATCTTCCCAAGGCCTGGCCCTTTGCTGTGCCTATAGTCTCTTCCCTACTCCCTTTGCCTCATGAGCTGTCATCTGAGCTTCAGCCACATGTAGACATTAGACACGTTTCACGCATGTGATTTCTTCTACCTTGCTCCCGTGGCTACTCAGGGAACTCCTCCCTATCCTTCAAGACCATAAACTAGTAAAACCCCTTCAAAACTCCCTTAGGAGAGACTTACAGATATCTTTTTTTGGTACTTTCTTTAATTGTAGTATTTATCCTACCACCCTTAAAAATAATGGAAGTAGTTATTGCTTGTTGGATGCCTGGATGTACCAGGGACTTTATATACATCATTTCACTTCACCTCTACAACAAAAACATAATTTCTACTACACAGATGAAAACACAGAGGCTCAAGACGCAGAAATTGCTTGTCCAAGGAAACAGTGGTGCCAGCATTAAAACTTGGGTGGTCCACTTCTGGAATCCATGGTCATTCAATTACATGCCACACTTTTTATTGGTGTGGTTTTTAGTTTCTCTGTCCCTTCTCCTCTAAATCTCTGAGCTGTCTGAATGCCATCAGCAACATCACTGAGAGCTCCCTCTTGCTCATGGAAGAATCTGTGCCCCAATAAAAGTACCTGAGCACCATGCTCCCTACACTCAGCAAGACCTCTGCATCTTCCTCCACCCCCCAAATGCCAGCATCCACTCTCATTTGTTTTCTTCTATTTCTAATCAACTAGCTGAAATTTTCTTCTATATCAAAGACTCTTCTGCCTGCCTTCTGTCTTTGATTCTCCAGAATCTTTCAGTTCATGTGTGGGCATAGAGAGGTACCATGGGTTCCATATGTTAAAGTACTGAACACTTCTTGGCCTGAATTGTTTCCCTGGACACCACTGTGCAGCTCTGGCTAGTGTCTTCCTGCGTCCCAGGGAGAATCAGCAGCAGACTTATGGGAGCAGAATTGTGCTTTCGATGCAGGAAATGTAGCCCAATACTTGGCACATAATAGGCACTCAATAAATAATTGCTAAAAAATGAGTGATTGGAAGAAGCGATAATAACCAGTGAGTGGTGCACATTAGGTGGAAAATGAAGTCAAGGAATCGGCTTTTGACTGAACTTCCATTTTGCTTCTGATGAGATATTCATTGGTGGTGGCACATGAGTGGTGGTGGATGCAGACAATCCGGATAATTGTTGACTGAGGAATGGATTGAGACCCCTGTCAGTGCGGACATCTAGCTACATGTGAATCGAGAGGGCGGCATTTCCTCCATGCAGCCACACCTAAGTGAAGGGCCTTTATTTGTGGTAAATGTTCTCTCAATTATTTATTTACCCTTTAGTCTTCTGAAGTTTAATAACTTTTCTGATTTGAATCATTTTAAAATTAACAGAAAAACCTTTCTTTCTTGAACAAAATAAGGTAATGAATGTGAAACACTAAAACAGAGAATCTGACTCATGATAGAATGCTCGATAAACTTGCTTTGTTTTTCATTTCTTCACTAAAAATTGTTTCTAAAATACCAGTTATGTGTGATCCTTGAAATTATTTTTTTGGGAAAGTAGATTCTTTATAAAAGCTAGTTAGTCTTCTAAGAAGAACAAAAAAAGAAAAAGTGTTCAGATGCCATTTTCTTTCTTTCTTTCTTTCTTTTTTTTGGTACTGGGGAGTGAACCCAGAATTGTTTTACCTCTGAGTCATACCCCCAGCCCTATTTTATATTTTATTTTGTAACAGTGTCTCACTAAGTTGCTGAAGCTGGCCTTGAACCTGCAATTCTCCTGTCTTGGCCTCCCACGTATTGGGATTACAGGTCTGCACCACCATGCCCAGATTCAAAGTCCTTTGTTTGGAAACAGGGTCTTACTAGGTTGCTAAGAGTCTCGCTAAATTGCTGAGGCTGGTCCTAAAACTTTTATCCTCCTGTTTCAGTCTCTCAAGTACTGAGATTACAGGCATGCATCATCACACCTGGCTTCAGATGCCATTTTTAAAAGAACTCTAAGTAAAATCAAACCTGTGTGAAAGGAAGGTAATGATTTTTTTTTCCACACTATAATCATGTATGGAAACCTTGACATTCTCCAATTTTACAGAGGAAGACAGAATACTAGGAATGATTTTCTGAGCTTTTTTGACATTTGCTCTGGCCTAGAGGAGGTGGAACCTATTGTGGATGTAGATTTGCTTTTGTTTTCTTCTCCCTAAAAGGCCTATTCCCCTGTCAAGTGTCTTTGTGGTCTTGCAGACTACTCTAAACCCTGTCTGGCCCCACCTAGAGCTTTTTCTAAAGCTGACATCCTTAGGCCCTAGTTGTTCCTGCACAGAAGGAAGTCCACCTCCCAGTCTAGAAACATTTCCCTTTCATTCTTTGAGAGAATTGTTATTTGTTACTGTCTCAGGCAGTTTTCTTGGATTAGCATTTGCAGGCCCTTCCAGGCTCCAGGAAACTTGGCAGGAATGTTTGGCAGCTGCCTAAGCTTACTAGAAATACCAGAAGCCCACAGTTTGCATAATGCTAATTAAGCTTTCAGCCAGGTCTCCAATTCCTTATAGTGCTTAGAGATCCAATAGTTTAGGAAATATCCTATATACAGATTGACCAGGGAGGACAGTAATCCTCAAACGCCAATAAAACAAGGCTGTAGGAGCCACAGGTCATCCTGACAGCTGAGCCTCATACCTTCAAAGGAAAGGTCTTTTCATTTATTTATTTTATTTTTCACTTGCAATGCAAATCCTGTGGGTATCACATCATTGTCCAGTATCATTTCCTGAGGCACTAGCATTGATTTCTTCTTTGCCTTTGAAAGTGTTTGGTGTTTTGTTTTTTTTTTTCTTTTTTCTTTCCTCTGAGCCATCATACCAATAGGTGTGGTACTCTGGTATTCTGCCACACCTTGGGGGTGTGGTGAGACAGGGCACCTGGCCCAAGTGGCTTCACCCACCCAAGGTGTGGTGATAGTGCCTATTCTTACCACATCTTGGAGTGTTTTATTAATCTCTCACCACAAGTCATCCAGAATGAAAACATATTGGTCTTGTGCTTTAAACTCCACTTTTGGCAGCTTCAAAAGACTGGTTATTGCTGTGGGGATCAGGGATCAAGCTTTCAATTTTCAAGTGTTTATACTAAATCCTACAATATCTTCCAAGAAAGAAAATGCCAGTGGAGGAGACTCCAGCGAAATGGGAGGTCCTGGCCTTCCCCCTTACCTTAAAATTCATATACTTAAATAGGGTACAAGTTAAGGAATTAATTTGGTCAAGATTCCCTAAAATTGTGCTTGAAAAAAAAAAAACTTTCAGCAATTAGCAATTTTTCTAAATTGTCAGTTTGAGGTAGGTACCAATTACTGGTGTCCAGCCACAGCTCAAGTGCTGGGTACCAGGCCTGTTCTTTGTGTGTGTGTGTGTGTGTGTGTGTGTGTGTGTGTGTGTGTGTGTGTGAGAGAGAGATACTGGGAATCAAATCCAGGTATATTCTACTTCTGAGCTACATCCCCAGCCCTATTTTTTATTTTATTTTATTTTGTTATTATTATTTTGTTTTTTGTTTTTTTGGTACTGGAGATTGAACCCACGGTCATTCTACCTCCGAGCTACACCTCCAGCCCCATTTTTTATTCTTTATTTTGAAACAGGGTCTCACTAAGTTGTGGAGGGCCTCACTAAGTAGCTGAGACTGACCACGAACCCAGATCCTCCAGTCTCAGCCTCCCAAGGACTGGAATTGCAAGCATGCTCCACCATACCTGGCTTTTTTGTTTTGTTTTGTTTTGTTTTGAAACAAGATCTCACTAGGTTGCTGAGAGTTTTGCTGCATTGCTGAGGCTGTCCTCGAACCTGTGATCCTTCTCTCTCAGTCTACCAAGTACTGGGATTACAGGTGTGTGCTACCACATCCAGTTCTGCTCTTGAGAGTTCTCCAGTTTCTGTGCCCACATGGATGGTGATGGTCACTGTTGGTTCTGTGCAGCTGGGCCTTGGCAAAAGACAGAAGGTGAGGGAGCTGGGTAAACAGTAGCCCAGCCTGTCCCTGATGGGGTGCCCCAGGGTAGCCAGGCTTGCCTATCAGAGAGCCCACAGCCTTGGCAGCGGGCCTGCTGGGGGAGTTCTTTATTTGCAAGGGAAAGAGAAATAGGATAATGGAAGGTCCTTTCTTGGAGTGGTTTCAGTTCTGTAATTGAAGAATCCAAATGTGAGAATTGGTTGTGGTGGACAGCGGGCTCAAGGGGAAAGCAGAGCAGGCCAACGTCAGAGTGGACTGGCATGGCTGGACAGGGCTTCTCAGAGGATCGAGGGCTGGTGCCAGGCCCAGAGAAACAGATCTGGTTTGATAAGGTCCTGTATGAAAGCTTTTAATAAACCACTCTACAGCAAATGCTGCTTTGGATGTTGGGAGATAGAGCTGAAGAGATGAAGCAAGTCTGCCCACATTCAAGCACTTTCCTGAGCTGCTTGTGTAAAGTAATTGTACAGAACACACACTCAATTTAGGAGTGAAGCACATGCACCATATTCATGAAAGAACATTTTATAAATTAAAATGGAAACTAGGATGAAGGATTTACCTGTTAAGTAGGTGAGGATTATTAAATTTTTTCCTAGTTAAAGAATATTTATGACAGGAATTGGCAGACTGCTCTCCTAGGACCAGATTAGGCTTATTGCTTGTATTTGTATGGCCTGCAATGAGCTAAGAGGTTTTTTTTGTTGTTGTTTTTTACATTGTTGTTGTTATTGGTGGTGGCGGTGGTGTTTGTTTGGGACTGGGAATCGAACCCAGGGGCATTATACCTCTGAGCTAGACTGCCCAGCCCCCAGCCCTATTTTATTTTTTATTTTGAAACAGGGTCTCATTAAGTTGCTGAGGCTGGTTTCAAACCTGTGATCCTTCTGTCTCAGCCTCCCCATACTGGGAGTCATCACACCTGGCTTATATTTTAACCTTGTTTTTAAAAACTGAAAGGGTGCTATTTTGTGACAAGTGAAAATTACATGAAATTCAAATGTCAGCGCCCACAATAAAGTTTTATTGACACGCAGCCACTCCCATTTGTTTGCATGTTGTTTATGACTGCTTCTGTGTGACAATAGAAAAGCAAAGCCGTTGCGACAGAGGCCAGAGGTGTTGCATTGCTATTCCACGTGCTGGAGATGGCAGTGACATGGCTGTAAACTGAGCGTATTGGGCGCCACATGTATCACCTTTCTGAATGAAGATATTTTCCAAAGAAGAAATACATGAGATCTTATTGCAATAGCTTTAACAGATGAACATTTGCAATCAATTTTGATGATGGGAAACACTAACTACAAACACTAAATGTCGAAGGAAAATGTTAGCTCTTCCCCTGCAAATTCATTCTCTTCATAAGTTGACCCATGCTACAAAAAATTGTATTGAATTATTATTATATTCTGGGTTTATTTTTAAAAATGTGGAGATTATCCAAAAGGAATTAAAGTTAGCATACTTTAGAGATACATTTGTACCCATATTTATAGCAGCACAATTCACAATAGCCAAATAATGGAGCCAGCCTCGGTTCCATCCAATGAATGAATAAAGAAATCATGGTGTATATGTACCATGGAGATTTGTTTAGCCATGAAGAAGAAGGAAATCATGTCAGTTGCAAGAAAATGGATGGAGCTGGAGAACATCATGGTAAGCAAAATAAGCCAGACTCATGAAGACAAGCATCTTATGTTTTCTCTCATATGTGGAAACTAGAGGTAAAAGATAGGGGGAGAAAGGATGTCATGAAAGTAGAAGGGAGGTCATTTGGGCAGAGGAAGGGCCCTGGTAGAGGACGAGAGGAGGGTAAGGAGAGATATTGGGGAGTGAAATTGATCAAATTATGTTATATGCATGTATGGATAAGCTGCAATGAAACTCACTTTTCTATATAATTAATACCCACAAATAAAAAAAGTTGGCTGGCATGGGAACGTTTTTTCCATAGCATATTATAACAAGTGCTGAATGTTATGCACAGATTTGCTGACAAGTTCTTTCTTCCTGCTCTGAATATGTAAATATTTGATTCAAATAAAAACAGACACAGAAACTTAAAAATTATGGAAATTAGTTGTATTTCCTATTAAATAAGTATCTATGTAATACCTCTGAAATTGTCTCCCAGACCACAAAGTCTAAAATATTTCTAATCTGATCCACAAAGAAAGTTTGTTAACTTTTGCTCTATAAGGGTTTTATATCTGAGTTGCACTTTAGGATTTAGTAAGTGTTTTGTGTGTGCGTGCATGTTTTCTTCTACCACCCCAGGTGAACTTTACAATAACTTAGTGAGGAAGACCAAGTGGTTACCATTATCTTTATTTTATGTAAAATCTTTTTTGCAGTTGATAGAAGTTGAAAGATAGTTCATGTCACTTGAGTGGCTCCCTTAGGTTTGGAAATGTATTATCACAACCACTGCTTGGGAGTAAAATATTGTGGTGCTATTAAGATTATAGAGATCCTTGGTATAATCATCTTGTCTCAGGGAAGGAGGCATATGAATATACCTAGGAAGCAAAGAGTCTTCTGTGAGAGGATGAATCGGACCAGAACTCCTGCTTCTAGGGGTTCCACGTCTGAAAGCCCTAGTGAGCTGACTCCATAGTAGGGTTGAAGCTGCAACATTTGTCTTCACTGAATCTGGATGTTCATTTCCATCTGTGTTCTCAGAGGAGATGTTAACATCCTAATCCACAATACCTGTGAGTCTAAACTTGGTATAAAAAAAAGTGTCTTTATGGAGGTAATTTGTAATGAAATTATTAGGGTACACTATAACCCAATGTGACTGTTCTTATGAAAAGGGAAAAATTCAGAGACAGATACATGGAAAAGGATGATGTGAAGAAACAAGGAAATATCGTCTAAAAGCCAAAATAGACCTGAGGCCACCAGAAACTAGAGGAGAAGCATAGAAAGAACCCTCCTTCACAGCCCTCGGAAGGATCCAGCCATGCTGACACCTTTATCTCAGACTTCTAGTCTCTACTCCTGTGAGACAATCAATCAATCAACACATTTCTGTTGTTTAAGGCGCCTAGTTCGGGTGTTGTGTTACAGCAGTCCCAGGAAACTCACACACCCTTCCCCCTGCACCCAGGTCACTGTGGGCATGCTTTGGGGATAGCATGTGACAGTAATAGAAGAGCTTAGCCCTGATGGCCTGAATGGGTCTTTCCCCTGGGCTGAACAGTCCTGACTCAGTGAGCAGGAATGATCAGTCAAAGCATGCAAGAGCACTCTCCAAGAGTCTCCTTGGAACACTGAAAGGCAACGTTATCCATGGCCTCCTTGGACTCCAGTTCTCTCCATATGCAGGTTTGGGTCTGTAATATGTCCTTGAATCTCCTGATAATTTTCCCAAAACTACTCAAGAGAGAGCTCACCAGCTAACAGAACGGATTAAAATTTAAAATAATAATAAAAATTATGTTACTCTCTTCGAGTTTCTAGTTTGGAAAATAAATCATCCAGTTAAATATAAAAAGATATTAGCTACATGCAGGTTCTGACACCATGCTGGCAATATAGCCAATGAGGATTGTAATGATCAAATAAATAAAAAACCCAGATGTTCAGACTCTGACTCCGCCCAGATACATCCCACCACACTGGTTTTTATCTGTCTTTAGCCACAATGATGATCTCCATCAAAATAATTTTTTGTTGAATTTTGCTAAAAATAGCAATAAAATTTATAGAAATGTATTCATTTGGCTAAGTTTTAAGCATTTCAAAGCCTATTCACAATTCATACCATTTATTCACTAGTTCAGTTCATTTTGCTAGAACTCACTAAATGTCTCCTAAGCACTATTGATATCGACAAGCAATACATATGGCTCTTTATTATTTCTCATCTTTTATCTTCAACCTTGAGTTTCTCAGTATTGCATGGAGAGATACTTTTTGGAAGATCTACTACAAATATGAGTGAATAAACTTCTGTGTCCTATCTTCTCAGATAAGGAGAGCAGCAACCTCCAAATTTGGAATGAGAGAGAGAGAGAGAGAGAGAGAGAGGGAGAGAGTATTACTGGGGATTGAATCTAGGGGCATTTTACTTCAGAGCTACAGTCTCAGTCCTATTTCTTTCTTTTTTTTTTTTTGGTAACAGGTTCTTGCTAGGTTATTGAGAGTCTCACTAAGTTGCTGAGGCTGTCCCCAAACCCACAATTCTCCTGTCTTGGCCTTCCAAGTCCTGGGATTACAGGAGAATGCCACCACATCCATCTTGGAACGATTTTTAAAATACCAAAACCTTTTCAATTAGCTATAACATGTCCATTAAGTATTTATGAATAACTTTTTTTTTTTTTTTTGCGGTACCGGGGATTGAACTCAGGGGCATTCTACCTCCGAGCGCCTCACTAGGTAGCTGAGGCTGGCCGCGAACCCGGATCCTCTGGTCTCAGCCTCCCGAATGCTGGGATTACAAGCGAGCGCCACCACGCCGGGTATGAATAACTTTTTGATTGAGTCACTTTTGAATGTCACTCTGGGTTGACAACTTAGCTAGGAATGGGTTTTCAGATTTTTTTTTTTCTGCATACTTTGGTATATTCTGGGAAACCTACCTGTTTGAAGCACCAAAAATAGCAAGACACAGCAGTACCTTTGAAAGTGCAAAGTTGACGCTGGATAGAAGGCGACCCAGAATGTGTTGCTGGTTCTACAGGATCTTCTATCCTGGGGAGAATGAGCAGCCCTGGGGACAATATCAATGCTAACTTCATCATGCCTGTTGTCATCTCAAAAAAAAACAGGTAGTGAGAGTCTACCTGCTCTTTCCTGGCCAAGGTGGTGTGGTGACCTACCTGGGATTAGGGAAAGGCTGAGCTGAGCTGTCACTGATAAATGTTTCCTTCCCTGATTTCCCTCCAGTGTGACTTACTGAAGTGAAACTTAGGGACGAGGGAGCAGAGACTAGAGGGCCCTTTCTGAGGGTGAGACATAACCCAATCAGATCTCGTGGCATCACTAATGCATGATGCATAGGTAAGATGCATGCCCTGTGTGTGCTGTGAAGCAAACAGCTTAAATTAATGAGCGGAGAAACGCCCAGCTCACAGGACCAGGGCAGGCCTGCGGTGAGGAACCAGCCCCTTGAAGATCGAGAAGGTCTCACTCTTGTCTCAGTGTTGCTCAAGAGCTCTTGAATGAATCTTTTTCACAGCTTATGATTCTATTTCTCATCTGTAAATGGAAGGGCCTGGGCTCAATGTTCTGGAGAGGTGTGTGTGTGTGTGTGTGTGTGTGTGTGTGTGTGTGAGAGAGAGAGAGAGAGAGAGAGAGAGAGAGAGAGAGAGAGAGAGAGAGAGAAAGGGAGAGAGAGAGAGTTGGGCAAAGGGAAGAGGGATAAGAATGGTAATGAAGACAGCAGTGGATCTGAACTCATTTTCCAAAAAAATAATAATGAAGATTTATGAATTGCAGACCATTTGCCTGGCTATAGTCTAAGAATTTAATGTGGATTATTTCATTTGGTCTGAACCATACTCCCATGGGGAAAAAAAAAATAGTATTGTCACTGTTTTACAGATGAGGAAACTCAGGCTTAGAGAACATATTAGGATTTTTCAGAGGCATAGAATCAATATCCCCCTCCCCTTCATCTGAATTGGCTTGCACAATCGTGGGACTGGCAAGTCTAAAATCTGCAGGACAGGTCATCTGGCTGCAGACCCAGGGAAGAGTAGGACTTGCAGCTTCAGTCTAAAGGCAGTCTGGAGGCATAAGTCCTTTTTTCTCAGTGGATCTCAGGCTTTTGCTCTTAAAGACTTCAACTGATTGTATGAGGTCCACCCACATTGTAAAGGGTAATGCACATTACTGGAGGCTGCTCATTTAAATGCTACTTACATCTAAAACATACCTTCATAGAAGTGTCTAGATTGTTCTTTGACCAAATATCTGCTTGCTGTGGCTTAGCTAAGTTGATGCATCAAATGAACCAAACCTGTGTCTCTCAGCTATAAAACAGAGCCAGGATTTTAACACAGATAATTCTATAATAGAGCCCCAGGCTCCCCCTCCACTCTTCTTGCTTTTCTAGTTGCCAGGATTGCTGCATGCAAATGTCCCAGCTTCCCTACTCCCTGATGTCTCAGCAGTAAAATAACCACACAGTTTCTGCCCTGCCCGCCTCCCGGGAGGGTAATGAAGACAGAGGGTAAATGTGTCTGAAAGCTGTAAGCAGGATGTGAGTTAACATCAGCAACTTTAAAATTGAGAATTTCTTCCCTTTGCCCTAATTTAAAATAGTATCTTTGGGAAAATGAATCAATATAGCCATTTTTTAGAGGGCAATTTGACAATTTGAAATTTTCTTTTAAAATCAAAATGTAAAGATGCCATTACAACATTGCTGAAGAGGCAAAACCATGAGAGATAATATCAATCGACTAATAATAAGGGAACACACAGCAACATAATGATAAATCCATCCTATGGAGACAACTATTAATAGTAATGAGAGAGACTCCATGGGAAAGGGGTTCAAGACATGTTAAGTGATGAGAAGCATATGTCAAATGACATCATGGAAAAGCATATTTTGATGAAAAAGGAACACTCTACATATATGTATACATACATACATAGATGATAGGTAGATAGATGATAGATAGATAGAAACAGAAAAATAAATGTTGATGTAAATAGAATTAAATTGCTACCACTGGGAATGAGATTAGAAGAGAGGAAGGAAAACAATCTCTCTATGTATTTCTATAACTTCTGAATGTGTTACAATGGATTTTTTCATTTATTTAAAAATGAATTTAGTTTGTAGCTAAATAACATTTTGAAACTTTATTTGCTTGTTTGTTTGTTTGTTTGAGGATTGAACCCATGGACATGCTACCTCTGAGATACAACCCCAGTCATATATATATATAATTTTTTTTTTTTTTTTTGGCGGAACTTGGGATTGAACCCAGGGGCATTCTACCTCCAAGCTATACCCCTAGCCCTATTTTTTTATTCTTTATTTTGAAACAGGGTCTCACTAAGTTGCGGAGGGCTTCACTAGGTAGCTGAGGCTGGCCGAGAACCCAGATCCTCCGGTCTCAGCCTCCCAAATGCTGGGATTACAAGCGTGTGCCACCACGCCCGGCTGTTGTTTTTTTTTTTTTTTTTTGCGGTACTGGGGATTGAACTCAGGGGCGTTCTACCTCCAAGCTATACCCCCAGCCCTATTTTGTATTCTTTATTTTGAAACCAGGTCTCACTAAGTTACAGAGTGCCTCACTAGATAGCTGAGGCTGGCCGCAAACCCGGATCCTCTGGTCTCAGCCTCCCGAATGCTGGTATTACAAGTGTGCGCCACCACGTCCGGCTCCCGGCTGTTGTTTTTGAAACAGGGTTTCCCTATGTTTCTGAGAGTTTCACTATTCTGCTGAGACTGTCCTCAAACTTGTGATCCTCCTGTCTCAGCCTCCCAAGTACTGGGATTTCAGGCATGTGCCACCATGACCGGCTTATTTATTTTTAAATGGACAAAAGTCATGTACACTAATTGTGTATAGCACATTGCTTTGAAATATGTATACATTGTAGGATGGCTAAGTCAAAGTAGTTAACATGTATTACTTCATGTACTTATAATTTGTGGGGAAAACACTTCCAATTTATTCTCTTAGTGGTTTTCGAGAATATGATATATGTTATTAACCATAATCACCATGTTGTACATTAGACATCTTGCACACATAGCTCTATCTAACAGAAAGTTTGTATCCTCTGACCAATATCCACCCCCCACTGCTAAATCAAATAAACAGAAGTTTGGCTGTAGTCCATTTTCTTCCATGTTAGGTTGCCTGATTAACCACCTCCACCCCCCACCACTGCCCCCCCACACATACACAGTGGGTCTATACTAATTTGTATATCTTTGATAAAACTCTTATTTAGGAAAAAAAAAAAACTAAGAAAAACTAGTCTCTTGTGGCTTGTGAGAAGATGAGAGTGCCTTGACTTTATAGGGACATTTTGGGAGGACATTTCCTAACCTGATTCCTTGGTCAACAGACAGGATGTACCTACAGGGAAGTGTTCCCTGGCAGTTCTTAGCCTGTCTGTCTGGTAATCCCCACACTGTCAGAAAGGTGGAAGCCTTTAGGTAAGGCGATTTCTTCCTGATCTGTGCATGCAGAGGTGTGTGCCAGGGACAGGTCATGGAGAGGAAACCCTCACAGAGACTCTGGTTTCCTGGAGACCTAGAGGGCAGTGACTTCGCTAGAAATGTTGAGCTCTTGGCAGTGGAGGGAGTCCTGCAATAATAAAAACTACAAGCACTTAATTTATTTCCCCTTTGTAATACAGAGCTACCAAATAGAGCAGATCTTTGAGTAATTAATATCTAGGAGGTTGCATTAGCTATCAACTGTAACTAGTAACTGTAGTCTCTGTGCTTAATCTTAGTCTCCCATACCCAATAGCACTATGTCTCTGGTGTAATGGGTGCTCATTGGTAAAATGAACTAATTCATCACTTGTAGTTTGGTCTCAAAAGCATTTATAACTATTGTTGGATACTGATGTTTCCTACTGAATATAATGCCTTTTTCTTGTCTCAAGTACCAAGTCCATAACTCAAATCTGTGAATCTCCTGTCTCAGCCTCCCAAGTCCTGGGATTACAGTACTATGAGACCTTTCATACTGTGCTGATGGTCAGCCAGTTGTACTGGTTCCACCATGCAGGTTATTGACAGCCAGCCTCCCTTCTGGTTGGCCAGGCTGGTGCCTCTCTAAATTGCTAAATATCTAGAGCATCACCCTTATGTGATCTGGTCCTTACCCGCCTCTCAGACTCATCTCTAGCTCAGCATCCTGTAGTTATGACTCTCTTTGGTTACTTGAGTGTGCTAGGTAGGCTTCACTGCACCTTGGTCCCCACACATTCTGTGTCTTCTGGGAGTTTTCGCAGCTTTTCTCCATTTAGTATTCAATTCATTCCACTCCACTGATCTCAGTTGTAAATCTCAAGTCTTTTGGTGGCTTCCCTGAATTCATACCTCTAGATAAAATTGCACACTCTCAAGGTACACTATAGTTTCCTTTAATTGGCCATAACTTTGATAAAAATTATTATTTGGGTAATTGCTTATGTTAGGCTGCAGGACACTAGGAAACTCATCTTATAGAACCAATCCTTTCTTCCCAGAAGATACTTAATAAATATTTGATGGAGTAAAAGAATAAAGAAAACAATGTGAATAATCAGTATTTTCTTTTAAAACTATTCAGATTATATAAATAACTTATTGACTAAGATCTCTGATTCCAGTGTCACTTACATACTGTGACTCTGAGTTTTCTTAGGTCTTTTGAAGCTGATCAGCTTTATTAGAACACAATTTGGGAGGGGGGGGGCTCTGTTTTATTTTTTCTTTCTTCTTCTGATTCCAGCTTTGATTTCTGGGGTCATGGTGGAGTAATGGTCAGTTTGATCCACATACACAAATTCTGTGAAAACAAGTTGTTTTAGACCCTAAGATTTGATCATGTGCTAAAATGTGTGACTGTTTTGCTTTTCTAGATCCATTATCTTTTCTTGTATTTATTTGAAGTAAAAATATTTTCCCACATGAAGGAGTCATTTTGAGTAATATTATAACAAAACAAAGTTGGCTATGCACATCCTGAATACAATTGCCAAAATTTGGTTTTAATTAGCTTTATGACCCATCAAATAGCCATTTCCATTAGAGAACTCTCTGCCACACATCCCTACCTACCACCAGCCAGTTCAGCCAACATTAAAAATCAGGAAAAATCTCTGTGTTAAACTTTACAACACAGTTCCAAACATCCAACTAAAACTCCCCCAACAACACATAGTATTTTTTTTCTTCAGAACAGAATATATGCTTTTTCGGGGGGACAGATGATATCGATGTTCACTTATAAATAACATTCATTTTCTAAGTTCTCCTCAAACTGAAATGACTATCTCCAATGACAAAAACTTTCTTTGCTTGTTGAGATAGGGTCTCACTGTGTTGGCCAGGCTGGCCTCAAACTCACAATTCAAACTCACAATTCTGCCTCAGCCTCCCACACAGTTAGGATTACAGGCACATGCCACCGCATCCGGCTTTAATGCCAATAACTCTGAATCATCAGATAAAAATCAACTCTTCAAGGCAGATTTACATGTAACTATATGGGGCACAAAGATGGTGAACAAGAGAAAAGGACCTTTTTTTGAGAGTGTGACAAAGAAAGGAAGACAAGAAAAGAAAAAAAGAAAGAAAGGAGAGAAAGCAAACCCCTAAAAGAACATGAATGTCTCAAACTCTACAGTTCAGGCTGCAGTGAAAGTCAATTTGGTTTTCTCAGGCCCCGTGCAATGGTGATGAAATTGCCTTCTTAGCATAAGGAAGGAGTGACCCAGGTTGATTCGATCCTAGGGTAGGATTGTATCCCTATCCCCTACTTCCCTCTCCCTAGGGAACACAGGTTTCTTTCTTCACCTTGGTGGGTAGTCCCTTATTAATTATTAGACTCCAACTGTCTCCAAAATGTCTGTGTATGAGAACAGGAAACTCAGAAAGGCATGGTTAGGTAATAGCAGTTAATTCTTAACTCAATTCTCCCTTGCTAGATGTTGGAAATTTACTATAATCTTTGAATGCTACTGGGCTTTCTCCATCCAGACTTTAGGTGATAAGACCCACTATTAAGGGTCCAGAGGGAGATGTCTGCAAGTGTCTGGTCCATGTCGTTGGGCTGGGAAGGGGGAAATCTTCTCAGGGCCTCAATTCAAGGCCCCCTCCCCAAATGAGCTGAGGACCGAGTTACAGAAAGTCTCCCCTGCCTGAAAAAAGAAAGTCTACAATTTACTTTTAGAAAATAGTCTTTGTTTGTAAAACTGTGCTTGAGCTTGCCTCCATCTAAGTGCCCTAAAAACGTAGGAATAGTGGCAGAAAGCTTCCTGGAGTTCTCATGGCCACAGTTGATGTGAAGAGTGACCCTCAAGCTTTCTTTTGCTGTAGGGAACAAACCACTTCATTTTCAAGCCATAGCAGTCACAGTAGAAGTTTGGCTTTTGTTGTTTCTACTTTGACTTGTTGGAGAGGTGAGGTAGACGGTGAATGAGAGAGGACGGGTACCTCCAAGTTACAGCTTATGGTCCCAACAGTCTATTGTTATGAAGGCTGATATGATCATCATTTTAGTGTACCACTCTTAGCATTTCTAAATGAACCTATAGATTATTTTTTCAGTTAATTCAGGAAAGAGGGATTAAAGAAGGAAAAGTCCACTGAGTGGCCAGGGTTAAGGCATACTATCCTGCATAGAGAAACAGGTCTGAGAGTCTGGTGGAGGTAGGAACCTGAACTTAGATCCATCTGGCACTTGGAGTCCTAGCTCAGAGATTGTGTGTGGTGGCATTTGGTGATTACTCTCCATATCAAGGCATTTCTCACCGAAAACTCAAAGTAAGAATTTTTGCCAATAGAGTTTTAAAAAAATTCATATTGCTCTATTTTCAACGTTTTTTAATTTTTAATTTTTGTGGTACTGGGGGTTATGTGGGGATATTCTACTTCTGAGCTATATCCATAGCCTTTAAAAAATTTATTTGTTTCGAAATAGGGTCTCATAGGTTCCTGAAACTCTCACTAAGCTGCTAAGGCAGGTCTTGAACCTTCAATCTACTTGTGTCAGTCTCCCAAGTACTGAGATTACAAGCACGAGACATTACCCAGCCTATTTTTGAAGTTTTAATCCAACCCTTCATATCAAGAAGCTTTGGCTGTGAAAAAAGAAAAGTCAACAACAAGTTGCCTAAGCAATAAGGAACATTTATAGCTCACATAACAAGATACTTAAAAGTTGGGTGGTTCCAGACTTGCTTAATTTAGTGTTTCAATGATAACATCAAGGTCCCAGATTCTCTTCACCTCTTCTCTATGCAAATTGACTAGTCTTTCAGTTGAATTTCTTCAGGGTCCAAGATGGCTGCATTACTCCAAGCCTCAAATGCATACAGTTATGGACAGCGAAGACTTTATTTCTTCTTGTGTGTCTTTTGTTGTCAACTTTCCCTGAGATCCCAGCATACTTTACACTCATTGTTGGAAGGAAGAAGGTACAAGAGGAATAGCCACTTAGAAGGCAAGAAAAACAATTTTCACAAAATTGCATTTCCACACCCTAAATGCAAATAGACTTTCCTTGAAGAAAGTGGTCTTCTGATGTGCTTGATTATATACAATATTATGACTTCAATATTTTTTACTTTCTCAAAGAGGTGAAGCAAATTTTCCTCTCCTCCTTTTCCTCCTTCTCAACCAGAGAGAGATGGGGTACTGACAGAACATGGGTTTTGGTGTTTTTTAGGTGAACCCCAATTGGCACAGTGTCACAGTTTCCTTCTGAAGTGATGTGTTAACCTCTTATATCTTTTACTTTTTGTAAGGAGAGCTCATTGTTTTAGAGATGTGGAGAAAATACTACTGCATCTTTTTCCTCTTACACTCGTGGAATGGAACAGGTGGGAATCAGAGGTCTATTTTCTATGCCCTGACCTTGACCTCTCTTTCATGGAAAATAAGGAAACATGCTCAAGACCTTTATTCAGAGACTACAGGTAAATGGAAAAGATTACCAGAACTTACCTTCAGGGGATCAATGCCCAAGACAAGAGAAATGCACACTCTAGAGTCTGGAGACAGGCAGCTACAGCCTCCTTACGTGACTTATTTCAGGGACCCGCCATTTTTACTATCTCCTCACATGCAAACTTCCAGGTTCCCTTCATTTTGTCCTCCAAGGGGGGCATCTGTGGATTTCCATTTGCTATGTAATGCTCCCGGTTCTCAAAAATGACTAAGAAAAGTGAAATGTTACTGTGAGAAAATCCAAACTGAGGGAGAAAAGGGACCTTTCATGACTTGGATATTTAAGAATCAGAAAAAAGGAGATTTGTAAACAAAAGAAAATTTGGGAACAAATTAAAAGATCTGTTTCTTCATCTTATTTAAAAGTAAGAGTGAATATTATTTGTGAATCTGAGGTAGATGCTGGATGTTTAAAGAGGAAATAGGACATAGAATGCTTTATTTTCTAGGTTTTGATTTGGCAGAAAACATTCAGATACTTAAGACTCAAGTGGTGATTTTATTAAAGCCATTTAATTTTGTGCAGTTTTTTTTCATCCCTGGGTTCCCTAATTCCCCACACAGTTTTATTTTTAAAGTCTTTGTACAAGATGAAATAACCAGAGAAGAGCTGTTTTTTTCAAAAAAGGGTTTGAAGTTTGTTTGCTTAACAAAGTGTTTGCAGTCATAATTAGGTTGCATATTAAAGTTCAAAACCAACTCATGTTGGAAGTGACTGAAAATTGTTACCATCTGATGGCTATGCGGGCAGAGCTTTCACAAACGACACTGCACGCACTAAGGAATAAAAAAGGCCTCATTTCTGGGCATTGCCCCGGGAGACTTCCAGGATCTGGGCAATGCTCAGACTGCAGATTTCCCATGGTGGCACCATGGACCTTAAATCTAACTGTCATAATGTTACGGCCTTGATGTGCCAGAGCCATCCTAATTTGGTTTGGTCTTCCGGCTATTCCCATCTCTTTAGGATTCTCATGTATTATCTGGAGTCCATACATCTATCTGTGGAACCACAAAAGTCATGATCAGTTGTAGTTCCTGAGCCAGTACTGTAACTCCTCATGGAAAATCTATCTCAAAGCCAAGTTTTCCAAAAGAGGTAGAAAGAGACAGAGACAGAGCAAGACACTGGGTAGGATGTCCGGGATGAGTCAACTCCTAATCTGCAGTGTTGAAAGGCAAAACTGTCTTTAATTTTAACAGTGCTCTGCTTCCATCTCCACTGGCATATGAAGCCTATTTGGGAACAGAAAGAGAAGTTTTATATGGTACGTTTCAAACATCTTGCCTCAAGCAAGAACCCCACTGCTTCTGAGAAGGAAATCTCTCTACTGGCCTCTACACCTGAGTCTTGTTTCTAATTAGTAGGAAATGGAACAATGGAAGATCATCTCTGCTGATGGTAAGCACAAGGCAAGAGTAAAAGCCTAACAAACCCCCGCCATGGGACCTAGTTGTGGTGATTTAGTTCAGACCATGACATTTGGGGCTAATACTGAGTGGTACTTACTGCATGTTCTCTGATATGTAAGTTCAGTCTAAATCTGGAAACCCAGGCTTCTATCAAATAAGAATAAGAATGGATTTTTTTTCTTTCTTTAAGTAAAAAAAAAAAAATAGAATCATAATTGAACTTGAATCAATTTGAAGATGAAGTTTGGTTATTAACTCTTTTGTCTTCCTGAATATTGGTACCTTTTCCCTTTTATTTCTTTTTGGGTATTCTCCCCAATAGGAAATGCTTACTAATATAGCCATTCTGCTTCATAAAATAAACAAGCAAAAAAGTAGGATCAGAATTTGGAAGGAAGCCAGCATAATGACAAAAGAAGCAACTAAGTCTTTGGTATTGTGATTCAAAACAGACAACAATTTTAAAACAAAATAGAAAGAACCATAAATATAACCCCAACTATATACATATAAATATGTAATATATGTATATATGGTAAGCATAATAAGGCCATATTTAGAGGGAGGGCAAAGATAATAGACTTATTTTTTAAACTTTCTAAAAGCTAATCTCAGAATTTTTATTTGAAATCTACCTCAATACCAGGTTCTTTTATTTCTCCTTAACAAATGCACATTGTCCTTCTCCCTTCTTACTCTACAATATCAGTCATTAGAAAATAACAGGTAGACATTGTTTACCTTGAAACTGTTCACGCCCCCCCTCAATAAAGATAGCAGGTGCCATCTTTTAGTCAGATAATAAAATAAGTTTGAATAAAATCAGATGTGAATTCACTTCTGCCCATTGAAATCTCTCAGCATATTTAGAAGGCAGGGATGGATGATATTACAGTATGTAATAGTTTTACTAAGTAACCAATTATTTATGAGCATCTAGAAACCAATGAGATCTGCTAGTACAGCAATAATATAGCTACAGAGAAAACCCCCAAATCTAATATTTATGCTGAGAAAATGCCTCTTCTTTCATTGAAGTTTTAAATGACAAATGGAATTGTCCATATTCTAAAGAAAATTACTTTCCTTAATTCATTTGCAACTTTCTAAAGTTTATTGCTTGTTAATATACTGCTACATAACCTTTACTTTTAGAATAAGTGTATGACATGCAATAACAAAAAATTCTCAATATTTTCCAAATGAATGATCTTTAGTGGTAGTCTATGAAGAAATTAATGTGTTGAAATATCAGGCTCAACAGAATGAATTGGAGAAATTGTTACCTTTGGTAGTATGTGTGTAGGGCCATGTAAATTTCAGATGTCTGTATACTCTATTCTTGTAACTATCAACCATTCTTCTCTAAGTTATAGCTCTGTATCAACAAGATAATATGAGTATATAGACATGCAAAAATTCTCTATATTGAATCTGTTATTAATTTGGAAAGACTGACAGTGGAATGAGTCATATGGCAGATGAGTCCAGGAAAGATACATAGACTCAGCTCTGAAACTCAGAATCTAGAAAGAAGAGTTCAATGCCTCTTTGTTAAACTCCAGCCATGAATATTACAGAGCAATAAGATGATCAGTGGAATTAACCTTAGTGAGAAATCTATCGTAACCAGTTGATCAAAGGAACGAATCATGATATTGTGCAAGCAAAAACAACATTATCTTTTTCACACCTAACTTTCATATCTGTTTTGATATGAAAGTTTCACCTCTGTCCTTCCTTAAAATAGTATCTTTGGAAGATCTCTCACCAGTTGCTGGGACTTTCAGGCCTGGCCAATGCCTGCCACAGTCACACCAGTTACTTACGACTAACATATATTCCAATTGTCCAGCATCTGTGCTATCCTTGTTGGGTAACACACTAAGTATCACCTTCACCTTCTGATGTTAATGTTCAGCTATGTTTCCAGCAGCTAAAAAGACTGATTGTATAACATCAAAACTCTTATTTCATATCAATTCAGTTTTCCCCCTTCACATGACTCAGGCCTGACTCAGTCTCAGAAACCTGCAGTGCAAGAAATGGACATGGCCTCTATTATTTTCCCATCATATTTGTCTACTAATCTCAGTTCTGGCTCCTACAGAGTAGAGACAAGTGGGAGGGAGATGATGTGATGTAAAAGAACAAATACATCTTACTCAGCCAGTGCTAGTGTAGTCTGGCAATGAGGCCCTCTGTGCAGCAGGAGCCCAATTATGGGTCCTTTCTCTTCTATGGTGCTGTTTTGGATCCTCTGGAGGGGTTCATGACCTCCTCTTGCTTTACTTCTAGTAGATGAAGTTGGAAAGATAAAAATTATGCTTCCTAGCCTTCTGTGCAGGTATAGTTCCAGATGTGAATTCACTTCTGCCCATTGAAATCACACAGCAAATTTGGAAGGCAAGGATGGATGGGTGGGGCCTCTTCCTGCTGTTTCAGCCTGTGGTTTCTAACAAGCAAAACAGTGGAAACAACAGTCTTTCCTGCAGCAATGCTCTCTGTCCCTCTGCTGCTTCCCTGTAAGGAGAGTAGTATTGGACGTGGCTTTAGCTTCTGACTCAAGGGCTGGTGGCCTCAGCGGAGCCAGCTCCTCGATGGGTCAGTTCTGTACCACTCTGTGTGCTGTTATGAGAGGTTTGCTTCTTCAGCTATGCCTAAGATTTTGCAAGTACCTATATTGACTGATTTTGTGGATTCTGAGACCCACTCTCCTCCTCCCCAAAGATTATCCAATATTGCCCTTCCTTGAGTGCAAGGAATGTTTCTCTGGCTGAGTTCTTGCCATGCCAGGCCCTGTCACTGTTGGGACATCCACATAGACTTATTCTATTCTTCTTATTATTACTATTATTAGGTACTGAGAATTGAACCCAGGGACATTCTACCTCTGAGCTATATCCTCAGCTTTTTTTATTTTATTTTGAAATAGGGTGCCACCAAGTTGTTGAGGCTGGCCTCAAACTTGTGGTCCTCCTTGTCTCAGCCTCTCAATTACTGGAATTACAGGTATGTGCTGCCACACTTGGCTTAGATGCATCCTATTATTTAGACTCTTCCAAGAAAGAATTAGATATCAGTTTCCACACTTCAGGAAGTGCAGACCAAATTTTTCCAAGAACTCTTACCAGCCAGGCTCTGTCCTGGTTCGGTGTTTAGGGGGATGAAGGAGAAATGAGAAGTGTGAGTGGGGTTAGATATCAGTGTCCTCCTGTGGCAAGACCTGCACTCCTCAAAAAGGGACTGATGATATGATTGATGATAGGGACTGAATCCAGAGGCATTCTATCTCCAAGCTACATCCCCAGCCCTTTTAGACTTTTTGTTTTGAAACAGAATCTTGCTAGGTTCCTGAGAGTCTCTCTAAGTTGCTGAGGTTGGTCTAGAACCTGTGATCCTCCTGCCTCAGCCTCCCAAGTACCGGGGTGTGCGCCACCACACCCAGCTCATAAAAGGTTCTTATTCAGGCCTTCTTCATTCATTTTCAATTAGGGCTGCTTCCTTGGCAAGTTCTATGGAGATGGTTTGACATCTCTCACTAGAAGGTGGAACTAGTTGTCACCTACGAGTCTCGGCTTTGGGAACTCAGCTGACAGGGAGGCAACTGGAGGGGTCTCCTTTAGCATTCAGTTGCACCAGTGTGGCTGATATTCCAGACAAAGCCAGTTCTCTGCTTTCAGGCTTGTCTGGGGTGGAGAGGCAGGTAGCTAGTCCTGTAGCCAGAAAGGTGAGAGCTGTCTGTAGCAGTGTGGAGTTAAAACCACCAGTTCAGGACAACTTCCTGAACCAAACTATGACTGTTAAAACAGTATTTCTTCTTTATGTCCATTCCTATTCCAAGCTTTGCATTTTTTAAAGTTATTTGTTCTATTTTCAATTTTTATGATTTACGTTCAAAACTAATGGTAAAATCAGAGATCAAGCCCAATTGACAAGAGATCTTAAAAATTTACTCATCATTCAAAAACTGTGACTACTTTTTATTTTATTTATTTATTTATTTATTTTTGTGGTACTGGGGATTGAACCCAGGAACATTCTACCTCTGAGTTACACCCTCATCCCTATTTTATTTTATTTTATTTTTTTAGCTTGAAAGAGGGTCTCAGTAAGTTGCTGAGGGCCTCTGTAAGTTGCTGAGGCTGGCCATAAACCTGCAAACTTCCTGTCAGCCTCCCAAGTATTGTGACTACTTTAAAAAAATCTCAGGGCAAAGCAAACAAACAAAGCACAGAAAAACTTGACTTCTAAAAATGACAAAGTAAGCCAGGTTTGGTGGCACACATCTATAACCCTGATACTTAAGAAACTGAGACAGGAGGATTGCAGGTTTGAGGACAGCCTCAGCAATTTAGCAAGACTCTCAGCAATCTAGTGAGATCCTGTTTTAATAATAAAATAGAGCTGGGGTATAGCTTAGAGGTAGAGCACCCCTGGGTTCAATCCCCAGTACCCCTCCCCAAATGATAAAGTATGAACAATTCATGTGTATGTGCCTCAGTTTCCTAAAGTACAGGTTGGACTAGGTAGCCAGATTCCCTTCCAGTTCTACCTCTCAATGAGTCAACAGAACAAAAAGACCAAACATTAGCCACTCTAAGTAAGCATGGTTCCTTTCCCTCAAGAATATCAGGTAAGATTAAAAACAAAACAAAATATGGCAATAAACTAAAAGTTTATGTACACACAAAAACTAAACATGGATAGCTATAGAAGCTCATTCTTCATTTCAAAAACTTGGAAGCAACCAACATGTCCTTCAGTAGATGAATGAATAAATAAACTGTGATATATTTAGATAATGAAATATTATGTAGCATTAAAGATGAGCTATCACACCATGAAAAGACACGGAGGAAGCTTACATGCATCTTGCTAAGTGAAAGAAGCCAGTCTGAAAAGGGTTATATCCTGTATGAGTCCAGCTACATGACATTCTGTAAAAGCCCAAACTGTCAGTTTCCAGGGGTGAGTGGGGAGGGAGTAATAACAAGTAGAAGATAGAGGGTTTTTAGGCTATTCTGGATACAACAGTGGTGGACATGGAGCATACATTGGTCAAAACCAGTTTTACTGAGTGAGTGCTAATGCACGTTATGAACTTTGGTTGATAATGATGTATCAGTGTAGGTCCATTAGTTGTAAAAAAAAAAATACCACTCTGGTGGGGGATGTTAATAATGGGGGAGGTCGTGCTTGTATGGGGATAAGGGATATATGGAAACTCTGTACCTTCTTCTGTGAACCTAAACCTACTCTAGAAGATAAAGTGTATTAATTAAAAAACCAAACCAACAGTTAAATCAACATTAGGCCTGGTTTCTAGAGAAATTACATATTATGTCAGTCAAAGATGTTCACACATCACAAATTGCAACGTGGCCTATCTTTTGCCCAATGTTTTCATGAAACTCAAATGAAAAAAGTCAAGAAAGCAAGATACTAAGTGAATCTTGGTCCAATTTTAAGCAACTCTCCCACCAGTATATTCCAAACTTGCAAGCTAGAGATCAAGCATTGGCTAAGACTCAGAGGTCTTCTATAAAGAAGAAGCAATCACCTTGTTACATTTTCTGAAAAATGCAAGTTGAACTTTAAACATGGCTGTCTTAAGAGTGGCAATTAGTTGAATGGTGGCTGTTGGTTTATAATGCTTGGAAAGGAAAAAGTGATGGAAGGGGTTATGAATTTCTAAGACATTTACTTATCTTTAAGAATTGTATGAAGTATCTCATTTCCTGTTGGCTGCATCCACTGGCTTCTTAAATGAATTCTGTTGGTGTGTGCTTTATTGGACCTGGTAGTATAGGATTTAATCTCTGTCACAACTCTGCTGAATTTTTTAATGCAGATTGAATTAAATACAAATGATTTTAACACTTGCATTTTTATTCATTTAAATGAGAATTATAAGCATCAAGAACAGTGTTTTAAGAGCAATTAACTCAAGAGTAATCAATACTAAAAAGTATTTTTAAGTGTATAGCATCATGATGCCCTCTAGTGGTTAGCCCACAAGAAAAGTATCTCAAAGGTCCTACAAAAAATACAAATTCCCCCTTTCTGCAGGTGAAATAGTCTGCCTATTAAACTATGCTGTTATCTTTGATTTTTTAAATGAAATCAGTAGAACTCTATGTTCACTTACAATTGCCTTATTATAACATTAGTACCTCAAAGATGAGGTTATGTCACATTAATAATATTGGTGTCAAAAGCATTATGAAAATTAAGTAAGACCAAACGGTAGATGTGACCCACTACAATTGTGTTTATCAGTACAGAGTAGAAGAATATATCCCATAGGGTTGATGAAAAATTACCCTAGGATTGGTGTACCTATCACTGTTAATCCTTTTGTATCACTGAAATGACTACCATGGGAGTGAACTGTGATTTCTGAGCAGGTGAGCAGCACTATTCAAGACAGATAGAGCAAATAAAAGATTCTTTTGAAAAGATAGCAGAAAATCAACTCTATCCTTTGGTAAATGACTTAAATGCTTTCTACATTCTTGAATTCCTAACAATAGCCATTAAAGATACTTATATTTCTTCCTATATATCTCTCATATATGAAACATGTTTAATAAGACTCTGGAGAAATGTTTAACAAAATTAACCAAAGTCTTAAAATTGTTTTTTCCTCTAATTATTAGGAAGTTTCAGGAAAATGATAACTTTAAAATACTTATAAATTGTTGATTTATACATTTTCTTTGATTCTATTAAATCCAACTTTATTTTTTGAACATGTTTGAGGACATCTCTTTATCTGTTCTGGATAATGAGTGATAAGCTTGACACTCATATTCTTCTCTGACATTATCTATGAGTTTTTTTTCAGATATTGAAAGTTCCATGAAAAAATCCCTTTATAACAAAACATTTTTTTTATAGAAGAGCTGTTTATATGACCTGATAGACACTGGTCTATGATAATGCTTTTTGGAAAGTAGTTGAAGTGTTTTTCTCTATAATAAACTCAACAAATATTTTTACTAGTCTCCCTCCATGAGCTTGCTAGTCTGTATAATAAAGTTAACTAATTGTTGGCTATTGGCGCTAGAAGAAGGATTGAAAAAGTATTTGCAGCATAGAACTTAACAGACCTGCTATTTAGTAGCAAGAACTTTTCAACTTTCTTTCCCCTTTCCTACCTAGAGCATGCCCATAAAGAAATAACAACAACAATAATAATAAATACTCAGACAACCCACCCCCAAAAAAACAGTGCATACACACACACGATTCAGAGCTAGAATTAGAACAAAATGGAGAGAGCTGTCTGAGAGTGAAGACTTCCTTCCACATAATTGTGTTGTTTATTTCCCTACTTTATCATTCATTTTGGTGTTGGTTGCTTTTTCTCTATGTTCTTAAGACCATGAAAATTACTGTCAGCAATATATCATTTTTCACAAAATCACCCACTTGTCAGGTGATCTGTCAGATTGACAAGTTTGTTATACTAGAATTTTACTATATTGTATTGAGCCTGTTCTTTTCCCTGACTTTCATCCCTGCTGTATCTAAAACTAGTGTTCCAATGGCCTTCTACTCCTTCACTTTCTGAAGGCAATGTGAAGCCATCCAATTTTCTGAGTACTGAGTCTAGAAGTAAGTGGGTCTTGAATCCAAATTCAGAGAATTTCAGTGAAGCTTAGTTGTTTTCAGGTGATCCAAGAGACCAGATCATTCTGAACCTACTTCAGTGTACATGTGTTTCCTTAAGGTTAATCTTGGTTTTGACTTTCATCTTCCAGTAACCTTCAATTGGCCAGAAACCATGACTGGGCTGGAGATCCTGGGATCCTTTAAGGGAGGAATAAATTAATCGGACATCCAAACTGGTTGGATGAGGGAGGAGAGAGGGATATTTTTCTCATCTTCCTGAAAAGGGAAATTAGAATATATGGAAAGTAGTTTTTGTTGTCTTGTACCAAATGAAAAAATATTTAAGGGAGAATGTATACACATATAGTATAATTTGATTTGTCCCAAACTAGTCAAGGTGGGGGCACTAATTGTAGAAATATAACTTGTATACATAAACTAATTGTCAAACTACATCAACCTTTAAGTGTTTATAATTTCAATTGCAATGGAATCATAATATATCACATTTAAAGATATCTAAAGTGATTTTAACTTTGACTTAAGAAGAGCCAAACAAGGAATAGAAGCAACCATCACTACTAGAGTAAAATAATAAAGCAATCTTCTGATCTTAATTTCACCTGTAGCATCAGACTGATTTTATTTTCAGAAAAGACTTTGAAAAATACAAGGCAATTGGAAGAAAACCAAACATTCAGCATACATGTTGTATCCTGAGTTGTTATTTTAAACAAATATCATTATAATTTCCTCATTTATTATTTGTGCTTTTTAACAGGTCAATGTATTTTTATTTACCTTGTATTTTAAGTAATATCAGGTTGGAATTTTTCCCATATTTACCAAAGATTTATATTTCTATATTTCTATTTCTTCTTCTTCTTTTTCTTCTTCTTCTTCTTCTTCTTCTTCTTCTTCTTCTTCTTCTTCTTCTTCTTTTTGTGGTACTGGGGATTGAACCCAGGGGCGTTCTACCTCCGAGCTATACCCCCAGCCCTATTTTCTATTCTTTATTTTGAAACCGAGTCTCACTAAGTTGCAGAGTGCCTCACTAGGTTGCTGAGGCTGGCCGCGAACCCGGATCCTCCAGTCTCAGCCTCCCGAATGCTGGGATTAGAAGCGTGTGCCACCACGCCCGGCTCTTCTTCTCCTCCTCCTTCTTCTTCTTCTTCTTCTTCTTCTTCTTCTTCTTCTTCTTCTTCTTCTTCTTCTTCTTCTTCTTCTTCTCCCTCCTCCTCCTCCTC
>PVLC010001517.1:0-140492 GCA_004027655.1 Graphiurus murinus | reverse complement strand
TGTGTGTGTGTGTGTGTGTGTGTGTGTGTGTGTGTGTGTGTGTGAGTGCCATTGGAGATTGAACCCAGGGGCATTCCACCTCTTAGCTATACCCACAGCCATATTTTATTTTTTATTTTGAAACAGGGTCTCTTTAGGTTGCTGAGATTGCCATCAAACCTGCCATCCTCCTGTCTCAGCCTCCCAAGTATAGGATTACAGATATGTGGCACCACACTTGGCACCCTAAGATACCACACACTGTCCTCAAATTTGTGATCCTCTTCACTCAGCCTCCCAAATACTGAGATTAAAGGTGCCACCATACCACTATGCCTGGTATATATATAATGAAATTCTACAAGGTTTCATAATTCCTTTGGCTTTATTACAAATGCATATATATATATGGAATGAATAAGGGTATGCCATATAAAGGGAAAAAGTTAGAAGCAAAATATAGGTTTCATAACCCATAGCAGTTATTCTCTGAAAGATCATCTTTTAAAAATACTCTTTAAGCCAGCCGGGTGTGGTGGCGCACGCTTGTAATCCCAGCATTCAGGAGGCTGAGACCAGAGGATCCAGGTTCACGGCCAGCCTCAGCTACCTAGTGAGGCACTCTGCAACTTAGTGAGACTCGGTTTCAAAATAAAGAATAAAAAATAGGGCTGGGGGTATAGCTCGGAGGTAGAATGCCCCTGAGTTCAATACCCAGTACCAAAAAAATAAATAAATAAATACTCTTTAAGCCAAAGAAACTTTAAATGTGACATGACTGAACAAACCATTTTCTACCAATGTTAATTACCCAGTGTGATCTTACATAATATCTTAAAACCCTTTTAACATCATAAATTTCAAAGTTTCTTCACATCAGTCTTCAATAATATTTGTATATTTTAATATGATATATGTATATTATAATTTCAGGCACGTCTTTATTTGCTCATAATAAATAAACTCTCTGATTAGAAAGGTGATGCACATATGTGAAAACCAGCTTTTCCTCCACAATTAATTTTATTAAGTCCTCGTTTGATGCAACACTACTAAAATTAAATGGAAAAGCCATTATTAAAAAGGTTCAAATAGCCTGGCATGGTGGTGCACGCTTGTAATCCCAGTACTTGGAGGCTGAGACAGGAGGAACACAGGTTAGCAGCCAATCTCAGCTACTTAGTGAGGCCCTCTGCAACTTAGTGAGACCCTGCTTCAAAATAAAGAATAAAAAATGGATCTGGGGATGTAGCTCACAGGTAGAATGCTCCTGTGTTTAATCCCCAGTACTGCAAAACAAACAAACAAACAAACAAAAACGTTCAAATTACATTTCTCTAAGAAATAAAATTGTTTATTTTCAATCTCAAAATATTCTTATTTGCAGATTTTGCTTCTGACTGTTCTCCATTCACTTACTATTTCACCCTTTTGATTAGTTTTCCCTCCTTCACTTTACCTAGAATTACCTATTTTTCATTCCTGATCTCCTAAAGATATGTTGGATATCATTGTATATCTCCAAGTAATCTAGATAGAGTCTCCAAAACAAAAATAGGGATAATTTTACTCTTCTCTATATATTATATAATGCATCCTCCTTTCTAATTGTATTAAACAAAACATATAATTTGACAATAGAAGATGTAGTGGACTTTTTAAACTCACTAATACAATTGTTAAATTGTTAATATTTTCCTCTTAAAAATAAAATGAGTTTTGTTCTTCAGAATCAATACTTTAATATTTGTACGTTAAAGTTTAATTTCTAGCTTATGGGATGACAATCAACTAATAAAGAGAAAAGGTCTGTATTAACTCATGGCTTTAGAAATTTCAGCCAATGATGGAGTGAAACCACTACTTTGAGCCTGTGGCAAAGCCACACATCATGGTGAATATTCAAGACAAAACAAAATTGCCCACCTCACGGCCAGGAAGCAAAATGACAAAGAGGAAGGGTTCAGGGTTTTACAGTTCTCTCTGTGAGTTAGGGACTTCTCATAAGACCACATCTTGCAAAAATATTTACCACTTCCCACCCCTGTAACTCTAGGGATCAAGCTTTTTAAACTTGAGACTTTGGGGGACATTAGAGATCCAAATTACAGTATGCAGAAATGAATGAGATGACTGAATTAGGATATGAGAATATAGTCATACATCAGAGATACTGTGGGTTTACTTCTACAGTGAGTCAGGTAATTATTTTTTGGTTTCTAATGCATGTAAAATTGAGAAATTGAGCATTCACTATTCTGTAGTCTGCTAAGTATTCAATAGTATTATGTCCAAAATATGTGCAAATCTTAATTAAAATATCTTATTGGTAAAATGCTAATACTCATATGAACCTTCAGTGAGTCATAAGCATTTTAGTAGTGGGGGATTTTACATTGGTCAATTTCTGACTGATTTGGGTGGTGGTTGCTGAAGACAGGCATGGCATTTGTTAAAAATAAAACATTTCCCACAACAGCAGACTCTTCTTTTCATGAAATTTTTTTTCTATGGCATATAATGCTATTTGTTAGCATTTTACCCACAATAGAAATTCTTTCAAGATTTGAACTAGCTGAGCATGGTGGCTCACGCTTCTAGTCCCAGCATTTGGGAGGCTGAGACCTGAGGATCTGGGTTCGCGGCCAGCCTCAGCTACCTAGTGAGGCATTCCCCAACTTAGTTAGACCCTGTTTCAAAATAAAGAATAAAAAATAGGGCTGGGGGTGTAGCTCGGAGGTAGAATGCCACTGAGTTCAATCCCCAGTACCACAAAAAAAAAAAAAAAAAATTGAGCTAATCCTCCCAAATTCTATTGATCTTTTATTAACTAAGTTTATGTAATATTTCAAAATTTTTATATCAACAGTTTATGTAATATTTCAAATTTTTATTATCATAGCATCTTACCCAGGAATATATTCCATCTCAACAAACCATTTCCTTTGTTTATCCATAAAAGACAACACTTTATCCATTCAGGTTTTATCATGAGACTGGAGAAATTCAGTTACATCCTCAGGCTCTATTTGTAATTCTATTTCTCTTGCTATTTCTCTATCTGCAGTTACTTCTTGAGATGCAGTTACATCTATGAGAGTTGGAATCAAGTTCTTCAAAACTCCCATTCACTTTGATATTTTTACTCCCTCCATTAATCACAAATGGTTCTCCTGACATGTGGGATGGTGAATTCTTTACAGAAAGTTTTCAATTTACTTTGCAAAGATCCATCAAAGGAATCACACTGTCTATGGACCATAGCCTTGTGAAATATACTTCTTAAATAACAAGACTTGAAACTTGAAATTAGTCCTTGATCCTTGGGCTGCAGAATGGATGTGGTGTTAGCAAGCATGAAAATAACAATCTTTTCATACATCTCCATTATAACTCTTCGGTAGCCAGATGCATTTCCAATGAGCAAAATATTCTGAAAAAAAAATTTTTTTTTTTCTGCAAAGTAGGTCTTCACTGTGGGCTTAAAATATTTAGTAAGTCCTGTTGCAAATAGATGTGCTGTCATGCTGGCTTTGTTGTTCCATTTATAGAGCACAGAAAGAATGGCTTTAATATTATTTTTAAGTGCCTGAGGATCTTTGAAATGGTAATTGAGCATTGGCTTTAACCTAAAAGTCACCAGCTGTATTATCTAACAAGAGGATCAGCTAGTCCTTTGAAGATTTGAGCCAGGCTTTGACTTGTCCTCTTTAATTTTGAAAGCCACAGATGGCATCTTCTTTCACTATAAAGCTGCTCCATCTACATGAAAAATCTGCTGTTTAGTGTAACCACTTTCATCAATTATCTCAACTAGATCCTCAGAACAACTTTGGCATCTGCATCAGCAGTTGCTGCTTCACCTTGCGCTTTTATACCATGGAGGTGGCTTCTGTCCATAAACCTTATCAGTCACATTCTTCTTGCTTTGCATTATTCTTTTATAGTTTCTTCACTTCCCTCAGCCTTCACAAAATTGAAGAAAGTTAGCAAAGGCCTTGCCATGGGTTGGACTTTGACTTAAAGGAATGTTGCAGCTGGTTTGATCTTCTATCTAGACCACCAAAACCTTTTGCATATCAATAATAAAGTCTGTTTACTTTCTTATCATTTCTGTGCTTACTAGGGTACTGCCTTTGATTTTCTTCAATAACTTTTTCCTTTGCATTTACAACATGGCTCTTTGGTGCCTGTGTCAGTTCTAGATGTGTCTTCCTCACTATGCATAATCGTCTGTAGCTTTTTTATTTAGAGTAAGAGATGCATGACCCTTTCTTCCACTTAAAAACTTACAGGCCATTATAGGGTTGTTAATTGGCTTAATTTCAGTACTGTCTTTTCTCAGGCCTGAGAAGAGGGAGAGAAACAGAGACTAGCTGGCTGGCGTAGCAGTGAGCAAACAAACTTTTATGTATTAAATTTAATGTCTTATATGGGCATGGCTGTGATGCCTCTAAACAATTATAACAATAAGAGAAAAGATCACTGATCACAGATTGCTATAACAGATGTACTAAGATTAAAGTGCTTAAATACTGCCAGAATGAACAAAATATGACATACAGAAACATAGTAATCAAACACTGTTAGAAAAAAAATGCCACCAAGCCAGGCATTTGGCTCACGCCTATAATTCCAGTACTTGGGAGACTGAGAAAAGAAGATCACAGGTTCGAGCAGACTCAGCAACTTGGCAAGACTCTCAGCAACCCTGCAAGACCCTGTTTCAAAACAAAACGGACAAACAAACAATCAAACAAAAAGTAAAATAAGCGTAGGGCTTGGGGTGTAGCTGCAGGTAGAACACCCCTGGGTTGAAACTCTAGTACCAAAAAAGGAAAAAGGAAAAAAAAAATATCATCAGTAGACTTGCTTGGTGCAGGATTGGCCCAAATCGTCAATTTGTTAATATATACATATATATTATAACTATATATATATATAATATATACATATATATTATAACTCTATATAATATATAGTATAACTGAACAAAGCACACTAAAAATGAAGCATTAAATGAGGCATTGCCCTCATTAAAGCAATTATTACCAGGATTACATTTCACATGTAAAGAAGATACAGCACAGATTGAGCATGCTAGCAGAAAAGTGTTGGCCAAAGAAATAATAATAAAAAAAATCCTGAATTGAACTTCCAGAGATTAAACCTCTCATATCTGAGATGAAAAATGTGTTGCATGGAATTGAAAATAGATTATACATAACAGAAGAAAAGAATATTGAATATGAAAATATATGCATAAAAATTTTCTAAAATGAAATATACAGATAAAAAGTCCACCCCCCCAAAAAAATGAATGTAGCATCAGTGAATTGAGTGACAATTCTAACCAACTGTATATAGATGAAATTGTAGGTTCTTTTTTGTGTGTCTTTATGTGTGGAACTGGACTTTGAATCCAGAGGCACTCTCTCTACGAGCAATGTTCCAATCTTTTTTATTTTTTGTTTTGAAATAGGGTCATTTTAAGTTGCTGAGAGTATTGCTACACTGTTCTCCAAACTACGATCCTCCTATCCCAGCCTCCCAAGTACTATAGTTACAGGCCTGCACCACTATACCTAGCTTTGTAGGTTATTAAGGAGAGGAAACATGACATTAGGTAAAAAACATATTTTCATAAATTTGAATAATTTTTTTAAAATTTGGTAAAAATAATAAATTTTGGCTGGAGATGTAGCTCAGTGGTAGAACATTTGTGTAGTGTGTGCAAAACTTTGGATTTGATCCCCTGCAATACTAAAAAAAATAATTATAATAATATACTTATAAGGGAATTAATGAGCAACAATAAAAATGCATGGGAAATATTAAAAAGCCTATATCCCAGCCCAATAAAATCAAATCTCTTGAATTTGATGGTAAAGAGAAGCTCTTAAAATGAGCCAAAATACACAAACACACACACATACGTTCATGTACATACACAAATGCACACTCATACCCTCCCCCCCACACACACATGCCATACTGAATAACAGGAAAAAATGTAAGTTAGAAGACATAGAAGCAACATCTGTGAAGTCATCAAAAGGAAACAAACTATCCTTCCAGTTTAATGTTCTATGTCCAGTAAAAGTATTTTTCAAAAATAAAAGATATGAACAAGGACTTTTTTTCATATACAACAAAAGTTGACAGAAAAAAATCACCAATTGACTTGTATCAGAAAGTATGTTAAATGAAAACACTTGTACAGAAACTAGTTAAAGTAATTGTAAAAAAATACATTGTGGAACTTAAAACATATCAATACTTAAGTATTTTACAACATATGCATAAAAGCAAAGAGAGGACAAGCTGTCATATACCACTTTAAAATTCTTCTCATTTATGTAATGTATAATAATATCACTTTAAGAGAGATTATGGTGAGTTAAAGTACTATAAACTCGATTCAACCATTATAGCATCACAAATAGTTATAGCAAGAAAGGAACAAAAGGGATAAAAGAACAATCATAAAATATTAGTGACATTTTCAGAAAAATAAACACAAAGATAATAAATATATGAGTTAAATAGAAAACATATCCAAATTATACTTTTAAAAACAAGTATATCCAAATTATGTGAAGTATAAATCTAACATTTTCATTAAAAGGCAAACATGGTAATATAACTTTATATTAAATGATTTGAATTCAAAAGAATGTTTCCAGTAGCCAGAGTATGATCTTTGGGGTCCTTGTTCTGCATACTGGCCAAAATTCAAAAAATGGCCGAATGTGTTTGTCAAGATAATTTCTGTGAGCCTGGCATGGTGGCACACGCTTGTAATCCCAGCATTTGGGAGGCTGAGACCGGAGGATCCGGGTTCAGGGCCAATCTCAGCTACCTAGTGAGACCCCAACTTAGTGAGACCCTGTTTCAAAATAAAGAATAAAAAATAGGGCTGAGGGTGTAGCTCTGAGGTAGAATGCCCCTGAGTTCAATCTCCAGTACCCCACACACACACACACACAAAAAAAGATAATTTCTGTGGTCAGAATGCACTGAAGGCTAGGCAGCAAATAAAGAGACTACTGGTGAAACTAATCACAGGAGCAAATACGTAAGCACACAGAATAGTGATTATTACATAAAATAAAGTAAAAAAAAAATTGAGTAAAATAATTTCTCATGTTTATGTTGCGGGGAATGTGAATCAGAAATAAAAAACACTCAAGAATCACTCAGCTAGGCAAAACTTTACCTTTTGCAAAAAGAGCTTGCAAAAGACAAAAAGTATGGGAAACAAGCACCCTGAACGGGAATTCTGCTCAGTCTTTTTCCTTGACCTTGATGCCATCCTGCCCCGTGCCCTGGTTGTTCATCCCTTAGGTTCACACCTTTGCAGGATTAGCTACTTTAAATAGATGCATTTTTCTTAACTTTCTAACCTCATCAGAATGCAGCGCTGTGGGCTGAGAGTTTCCAAAATTCTGAGAGAGTGAAGTTAATACAAAATGAGGACAAACAGGGTGTCATCAAATGAGAGTTAAAACAAAATGGGGACAAACAGGGTATTATAAGAAAGAAGTTAACACAAAATGAAGATGTCTTTGGGATTTAAAGAAAAGATTTTATATTTCTTACAGTGTTGACAAAGGTGACCAAAATATGCACTTGTACTTGTTTGGTTCTTTCTCATAACCATTTTAATGTTGTCAAAATTATGCTCACTAATGATATGTGTTAATAAGAATTTCTTTTTTTTGCAACCTATATTCCTATTTGAGATGTAGTTCTGTTTTAAAGAAGCAGAAAGATTTAGAACATACATGAGTACTGTAGTGATTTTCAAACAAGACTTTTATTTCAACTTTATGACAGGTTTTACATTTTGGTAAGATATTAGATTCCAAAGAGTCCGAGGAACCTTTATTTAGAATATTACATATAGTATTGAGATAAATGACTGGCTTTTGAGGTATATATTTGGTATTTTTTCAATTGATTCTGAGTTGTGAAGCCAGCTTTAGGGGAGTAATGCATCAATGTTTGCCAAAAAATCCTTAAAGAAGTAAATCTTTGGCAGCAAAGATCCAGCAGCCATTACTAAGATCTAGTGTTTTGGCAAGACTCTGCTATATGGTGAGCTAATTGACAAGGATTTGTATAGTAGCTTCAGCTGAGCCAGTGTAATTTTTTGCACATCAGGAAAAAACAAGACATGTTACAAACTACAATCTTTGAATCAAAGTGAAATTACTGAAATGTTCCTTCTCAGATTCTTTAATTACTCCTGTCTTCTTTTTGCCAATATGCTTTGCTACTCATTATTTTTTTCTATTCCTTCTGCCTACCTCTTCATTGAACTCTTCATATACAATTTTTCCTTAGTTATTCCATATTTCTGCTCAAAGTATCTCAGAAAAAAACTGTGAATACTAATTAAAATTGCATGACTTTGTGCGTATATATCACAATTTCATAATCCATTCATCTGTTGATAGACACCTAGTCTGGTTCCTTAATTTGGCTACTGTGAATTGTGCTGCCAGGAACGTGGATATGCATGGATCATCATAATATTCTGACTTCAAGCATACCCAGGAGCTAGGTATAGCTGGGTCATATGATGGTTCCTTTCTCAGTAATCTGAGGAACCTTCACTCTATGGAATTTTACTCAGCCATAAACATCAGTATTATGTCATGTGCAGGAAAATGTTTGGAACGAGAGAATGTTATGCTAAATGACATTATCCAGTCCCAGAACGTGAAGTTCTGCATGTTTTCTCTCGTGAGAAATATCTAGAGAGATATTGGAAAACAAAAGGCACTTCAGACAAAAAGAGAGATTCCAGTAAAATAGGGCAAGGGTATTAAGAGAAGGGAGGAGGAGAGGTGATGAAGAAGAGTTCAAGAAGTGCTATGTACATAGACAAGATTATCAATACCAATCTCAAGAACATTTGCGAGGAGAGGAAAGGAGGGAAATGGGATCTGGAGGGAAACACACCAAGTGCTGTGTGCATGTGTGTGTCTACCACTCTGAACTTCATTATGATGACTAACACCAATAAAAGTGTATTTAAAACAATGCATGTCTATTTAAAACAATGCATGGCCGGGCGTGGTGGCCCACGTATGTAATCCCAGTACTTGGGAGGCTGAGACTGGAGGATACTGGTTCGCGGCCAGCCTCAATTACTTATGAAGCCCTCCGCAACTTAGTGAGACCCTGTTTCAAAAGAAAGAATAAAAAAAATAGGGCTGGGGATGTAGCTCAGAGGTAGAATGCCCCTGGGTTCCATCCCCAGTACTGCAAAAAAGAAAAAGAAAAAAAAAAGCATATCTTGCTTTGCTTTATTTTTCATCCCGGTTCTTGTCATTACTGGAGTTATTTCAGATATGTTTCCTTAGAATGTTGCTTGTATCATTCAACAGAGTGTAAACTTGATGAAGGCAAGGAAATTACCATTGAGTGCATAATCATACTATCCTGTAGGGCTTCACATGCTGTGATTAACAAGCATTTTTATTTTTTCCAATTGAAGTTTTGAGGAATTCGTAATTGATGTTTGCACTAATTTTGGTCTTCTCACAAAAGGATTCTAAACCTAAGTGTGAATAATTAAGCTCAATGCAATTTAGTTTGTCTTGCCCCTGGAAACAGATTTCGGAGATTCTAAATACCTGTGACAAATACAAATCTTTAATGCCAATAGATATTAATAAGATATAGAAAAGAGTAAGAAGGAAACCTGTCACATTTTGACCTTTTTTTTTTCCTCACAGTATGTTGTTTCTTGGTTATTCTAAGACAAAATCTTGAAGCTTAACAACATATTTAATTCAGACCACATCAATGGATTTTTTTTTTTTAATTTTTCACTGTGTGAAGGAGACTATTACATTGGTGACATCAGTGGTAGCCAATATGCATAGCTCCTGGTATACATTCTCCCCTGTAGTCTCCTCCCAATAAATCTGTGTATATCCTGAGATTTGCTTCATCCAATGCAATTTGGCAAAAAACACAATGTCTTTTCAGGTCAAAGCCTTTAGTGTCTGGTAGCTTCTGCTACTGGTTCTTGGGCACCCCAAGCGTGTATATGAGTCCACCTTCCCAGATGGAAACACTCTATAGAGGATGCAGTGGGAAAGCCAAAGGAGGAAGGATGCTGAGGTCACATGAAGAAAGATAACGAGAAGGATGTTCTTCATTTTGTGGGTCTCCTCTGTTTCTCGGTGTATGATCTCCTTCTCCATTATTTTATAAAATAATCTACTTATTGAGATTAATAAAACAGTATGACTTCATATTAAGAACCCTATTCCCATCCAGATGTGGTGGCACACACCTGTAGTCCCAGTCCTTGGAAGGCTGAAACAGAAGATCACAGGTTTGAGGCCAGCCTCAGCAACTTAGGGAGACCTAGTTTCAAAGAATAAAAACAACAACAAAAAACTATTTTGCTATTTCCCAACAAGCTCATTTTCTGACGTTCTGGGTGGAGATGCATTTAGAGTGACCTTATTCAGTGCAGTAGACCAGTGATCTCAGTGAGCCTGTTAATTTCAGTCTTGACTCTCCAGCTGAAGACAACCATACAATGATAACCCAGCTGACCTCAGTCCATTCTAAAGAATCATGAAAGACAATAAAAATGATTGTTGTTTTACTCTGCTGTTTTGGTGTTGTTTGCCATATGTTGATATACAATAGAAGAACTGCTTAAAATTCCCGATTCCCTAAGGATTCTTGTTGAATGTACACAAACATAGCAATACATAAATAAGGAATGGCCAAGTGAACAACTGTATGAGCAAAGTCTCTGTGTTTAACTTTAATGTTGACTGTTTAGCAAACATACTCTAAACAAATCATTACTGAGAAGGACTATCCAAAACAACTAAAGCCACTATTCCTCATGGTCGATCAATATCTCAAGTTGTAAAGTCATCTGTTTATGCTAACTAATTTTACAATCGAGGATTACAGTTAATTTAAAAGGTACTTTGAAAAAACACAATTACATTGTTAGTCAATTTGGACTTTTACTTATTGATCAGCTCTGCCAGCATTAGCTAGTATTTATTTAATGTTGCTTTATAAAATGTTTATGACAACATATCCCACTTACTTGCATATCAACACTTAGATACACAGTTTCAATTTCCCTTTAGGAAAACCATATAAATTAGAATTAACTCTTCCTCTCTCTCCCTGTCAAGCATTTATGTACAGGATAACATTACAAAAATAATCTTTGGTGCTTCCCCTTGGTTCATTTATTAACCAGAATATTCAGAAATTTTATGTGTAAAAAAAAAAGTACCTTGATGAACCACTTCAAAGACTGGTATTTTAACTTGTTTTTTGCTCATTAATTGATTGATTGATTGATCGATTGATTAACTTGAAAGAGATATTATTCATTAAGCCAGATGTTATTTCCCTAATGAAAACTCAAGAAAATTTTTCCCCAAACTCATGATTCACTTTTCTTTTTAAAAATACGGCACTAAAATATGAATTTCATTAAAAATAGCAATGCCATTTTCCAAGATTTTGTGGACATATAAAGACATTATAAGAGATTTATACTTCTTAAAAATGCATATTCTTCATTCAATATACGATTAACATTCAGGTAAGATATAGCATATATATCGTATGTGTATTGTGTGTTTGTGTGTGTGTGTGTATGTGTGTGTGTGTGTGTGTGTGTGTTACTGGAGATTTAGCCATGAGTGTTCTAACTATATATATACATATACATATATATGTAATCACTGAGTTACACACCTCTCTCTATTTAAATATATATGCTTATGTATTTATATACACACAATACATATGTTGTTTATTTATTTATTTATTTAGAGATAAGTTCTTGGTAAAGTTCCACATGCTGTTCTCAAACCTGTGATTCTCCTCTTTTAGCCTTCCAAATACTGGGAATACAGGAGTATAATATCACCGTGTCCTGCTCAGGTAGAATGTTTTATAGAAAACGTTCAGTTATTTTATATAAATAGTATTTGTATCAGCAAAAAAAAATAATAGTGTCTCAACCCCAGAAGTAGGCACATTTATTTTATATAAATGGTATTTGCACAAGCAAATAATAATAATAATAATAATAATAATAATAATAATAATAATAATAGTGTCTCAGCCGGGCGTGGTGGTGCACACTTGTAATCCCAGCATTAGGAGGCTGAGACCAGAGGATCCAGGTTCCCGGCCAGCCTCAGCTACCTAATGAGGCACTCTGCAACTTAGTGAAACTCGGTTTCAAAATAAAGAATAAAAAATAGGGCTGGGGGTGTAGCTCAGAGGTAGAATGCCCCTTACTTCAATCCCCAGTACCGCAACAACAACAACAACAAAAAATAGTGTCTCAACCACAGATGTAGGCAGACTTTTTTGTAATGCAAACTTTTCTCTGAAGAAAGAGTTAATGAGTACAAAGAGATAGACTCACCATTGCGAATATGCCAATATTTAACAAGAGAAGTCTCATTCCTTGTTGTTCTCTTTTAACAAGAAACCATTTGAAGACTATTGGCAAGGAAAATGCAATTTGTACTCTGTCCAAATTATGTTGTTAATTTTCTTCACTTAAAAGTAAACAATGAGTTTTAGTCATTCATTTTATAGATAGTAGATGTGATTAGCAAAGTATATAGAACCTAGCCACTTTAATCTCATAAAGAATGTACAAATGGATATGTCTTTTCCTCCTAGGAAGAGAACAATTATATGAAAGTAGTAAAATAATAATTTTATATTTAACTTGTTTCTTTAAAAACATAAAAATTTGCCCTAGTCTACATGGCACTATTCTTTCTTTCATTTTGGAAAAAGAAATCACAGTATTTTTTGTGCATAAATTGTAAAGTCATATACAGATATGGATCTCAAATTTCTCTAATGTGTTTTAACTTTCTTTATTCAAGCAGAAGTGGCATTTCTTTTATTATTCTTTGGAATCACATAAAATCACCAAACATAGCTATTAAATGTAATAGCTGTACACATTAGAAATTCAAGGTTGAAGTAACTAGAATGAAACAGCAGATTTTAAAAGGAACAAGACTGTCACTTAGTGTCAATGTTACAATTCCATTTATCAGCTCCATTAACTTAATGGTAAAGAAAAAATTCTCCCTAGTTTCTTCTCCCTGGTGCACCCTCACTCACAGACCCATCTGAACCAATGCTAATGGCAAAGTGATGCTATCAGCATTCTTTTATGTCGCTTTTATTGTTTTCCATAAAAATTCTGTCACTGGGATAAAACTAATGATTTTATACATCTGGCCCAGCCACACAAACTCCAATTTTTACTTCTCTAATTTTCATCCAAACCTTCCTTTCCACTCCTTTAACTTGGAATACTTTTGTCCTAGGAAAGTTGAAATATCAGAGTCAGAAACCTCATCAAAGAAAAAAAAAAAAAACAAAAAAAAACAGGTGCCTCGCCACTTTTTGATGATAGATTTTCATGTGAACCACTTTACATGACTATTTATCTCTGCAGTCCTCATTGATATTGCAGACGGTCGCACAATACACTTTCTGGTATTTAATGCTGAAAAACCCAATTGGTGATGTGCAGTAAAATTTTACTGCTTGTCTCAGTTAGAAAAAAAAAAAAAGAGAGAGAGAAAGAGAGCAATTCCTATACCTTCTTTGCAGTTGAAAAGTTCAACCTTTATCTGTTTAGCCAGCTTTAATTCAAGATAGGTCTCTTTCCACAGAGAGCAGAAATGCTGAGACATCAAGCCCTTTATAGCAAGCCCTGTGCAAGCTGATTTGCTTGCTGATGCTCATGCATTTTTTTCCCTACTTTCAGGGAGTTTGCTTTGCTTCTCTCATAAAGAACTCTCACCTGATGGAGGTGTCAATAATTCACCTTTTTCCACCTTTGCCAATTTGTGTGTATTAATTTCTAAAAATTAAATACCGCTTTTTTCTGAATTGGTTATACACTCCTTAAATTACATGGAATCTCTTGAGAGTCCTGGATTCTATCCAGAATATTTGAATAAAAATGTATAAATTAATTTTGACATGCAGTTTACTGCCACAAATCAATATGCCACAGTTGTGGGTACCTTATCATAGAGGTAATTATCTCTCTTGATTTCTTTAACGCTCAGCCCTTTTAATATACACATATATTTCTGAAATGCCTAGGCATTTATATATGAGATGCTAAAGATATGGAAAATATAGTTAGAATCATATATGCCTCCCTATGCCTCCTATTCTTACATTAATCTACATAGTTTCAATATTTTGGACAAAACTTACTTCTGTTTTTCTTTACTTAAGTATTTGCAAAGAACAGCAGTCAGAAAACCTCAATTATGCTGTGGTTTCACTGCTTATAAGTTGTGCTGCTTTGGTTTAATCACATAAAATTTATTGTTGCTACAATTATTTTAACTGAAAGGATAATAATAACTCCTTACTTCTTATAGCCGTATGAAAATCATGTGAGATAAAATATAGTATTTTTTTAAACTATACAACTCTATACCTAAAATGTGAAATAACTGTAATAAAATTCAAATTAATCTTATCCAAGTATGTTTTCTCTTAGACATCTTAGAACATCATCTGTAGTCTACATTATGTAAAAAATAAAACAAAATCACATAACAACACATTTGGACAATCTATACTTTTCTAACCACTATCAAATGGAGTTATTGGACATGTAAAAAAATATTAAGTCTGGGCATATGTTAAAAAAAATTAAGTCTTTGTAAAGATTAAAAGACTAGAGACTTGTTTTGTATAAATAAAAATATTTACTTATAAATATAAATATTTTCAATCTGGTGGATAAGTTTTACAAATGTTTTTTTTAAGTGAGAGACTGAAAAAATAGATTTGGGGAGGAAAAATTGTTATTTTTTATATAATAGAATTTCTGAATTTTCGTAAGATGTAAGGTGAGCTTTAAGGAAGAGTGGGCCAGACATGTTCATTTCCCACACATGAAAAATCTGCATTTAATTTAAAATGCATTACACCTCCTGAGGTTCTGCCCTTTATATTCTTACTTATCCTCTGCATAGCAAGCAGGTATGTAAGATTTCTATTTCATTTCTACATTTCACTCAAATGCACTTTCCTAAATTGAGATAGAAAGTGTGAAGTATGACTGGTTTCCATTTTTAACTTCTTTTACCAGGTACTCTTAAAACTTGCCAAGAGAAATTTTCATCGCCTGGCAAGGTATGAGAAACCTACTTTACACCTTACAAACAATTGTTTAAGACTTACTCTTATATGTTGATCATGCTTTCTCTTGTGTATATCCTTTATTATTTAAATGTGTTTTTTTCCAATTTTTGAGGAAGTATTGTGCTTTAGCAATTCTGGGATCACTAAAGCCATTTAAGATTTACATATGTTCTCCATGTTTGTGATTTTAAAAAGATTTATGCCGGGCATGGTGGCACAGGCTTGTAATCCCAGTATTTGGGAGACTGAGACAGGTGGATCAAACTCAGAATATTGCACATGGTAGGCATGTTCCACTGAGCTACATCCCCAGCCCTTTATATTATATTTTGAAACAGAGTCTCACAACTTGCTCAGGCTGGCATTGAACATGAGATTTTCCTGCTTCTGCTACCTGAGTCCCTAGATTGAAGGTGAGTGTCCCCATGCCTGGCGTCAAAATGTCATATAGTACAACATACATTAGCAACCTACACATGCAATTATTTTATCTTTTTTTTATTGTCTGGAGAGCTTCAATATTTTCACTTGAAGTATTTTCCAGTTTCTCTGTCATATATGAGATGACAGCATCTGTAATCAAATGTTTTGAAGCCATTATAAAGTAAAATGAAGGTTGCTTGGGAACAACGGGGCTATTGATAATTTTGTATATGATAATTTTGTATATTCAGTTGAAGTCTTCCCTTCATTAAATCAATGCCAATCTTAATGTCATGTACGGAGAAGGAGAGGATGTGGGATGAGAGCTGGGGGAGGGGGGAGGCTCAGCAGGTGCTGTGTGCATGTATGTCCCTGTCACTCTGAACTTTATTATGATGTGAAATTACATTGCACTAATAAAAGTATATTTTTCTAAAAAATAAGGCTACTGAATTGATGTCCCAGTAGAGCATCGCAGGATAGCGTGAGATTTCATTACATTATGCAAACTGGTACACAATTTAAAACCTATAAATTGCTTATTTCTGTAATTTTTCGTTTATTATTTTCAGACTGCAGGTAACTTGAACCAAGAAAAGCAAAACTGAGAAAGTGGGGCTACTGTGTGTTATTTAACTAAATGTGATCAGTTAAGAGTTCTCTGGCAAGTGCAATGTGGAAACTTAAAATTGAATTGATGTCATTGGGAGAAAAGCTCTCAAAAGTGTTTGGCATTTAGAAATGTATGGAGAATATTATTTTTAAATGGTTTACAACAGAGTGGTTACATAGGCTTGATGTATTTTTCTTGATTGTATGGAAAATTAAACATGTATAAAATGAAAATTAGAAATTGAAAGGAAACAAATTTTCTGGTCTCAGAAATTAACTATCTAAAGAAGTCAGGTTAGATTATTTTTCTGTAATTCAGGAACTACTAATAGAAAGCCAATCTATGAAAATGTAATTAAATTATGTGTGCATATGCATGTGTGTGTGCATGTGTATGTCCAAGGTGAATAGATCTTCAGTCCTTGCTATCTTCCTTCTCTTCCTTTTTCTACGTATGTTTTAAAATTATTCTATTTCAATACTCTTTTTGCATATCTCTATATTACAAGCTACTTATATTTTATGTAATTAAGTGACTTTTTAAGGCTAGTAAGCATATATATATATATTTTTCTCATATAAATGTATTAAGCAAATATTCCATATATATGGAATAAAGAAAGAATATGATATCCAATTGTCTTAGCACCACTTGTTGAAAAGGCTATATTTTTTTTCAAACATTTTCTCAGCTCTTTTGTTGAAAATGAATTGGCTATCCATGTGAGGATTTTTCTGTATCACCAATTCTGTTTCATTGGTATGTCTGTTGTTGGGTCAATATTATGCTGTTTTTGTTACACTAGTTCTGTAGTATATTTTAAAGCCTGTCTCTTATTACTCAGAATTGTTTTCCTTTTCTGAGTCTTCTGTTTTTCATATGAATTTTAGTACTGTTTTTTCCAGTTCTGTAAAGAATGACATTGGTATTTTCATAGAGACTATTCTGAATCTGTAGAAAATTTTTGGTAATATGACCATTTTAATGGTATTTGTTCTGCTTATTTATGAACATGGGAGGTCTTTCCGTCTTCTACAATCTTCCTCAATTTCTTTTATTGTGTTCTATAATTTTCATTGTAAAGGTCATTACTTCCTTAATTAGATTTATTCCTATTATTTTTAGGCTATTGTGAATGTATTGCTTTCCAGATTTCTCTTTCAGAGGATTCTTGGTTAAACTCTAATCTGTCACCCTGAACAAGAATCAGCTTAAGGTGGATCAAAGACCTAGTAATTAGAATTTTGCAATTACTAGAAGGAGGCATAAGATCAACTCTCCAACATATAGGTACTGGTAGAGACTTCCTAAATAATATACTTAAAGCTCAGGAAATAGAAGTGAGAATTAATAAATGGGATGGTATCAAATGTAAAAGCTTCTGCACAGCAATGGAAACCATCAAATATCACAAGAGAAAGCCCATAGAATGGAAGAAAAATTTTCCTACTACTCTTCTGATAGAGGATTAATATCTAGAATATATAAAGAACAACAACCAAAAAAAACTTAATGCTTAAAAATAAAAACCTAAAAAAGTGGGCAATTGAACCAAATAACTATGTCTTAAAAGAAGTACAAATAGCCAATAAGAATATTAAAAAAAAAGTTCACCATCATTGGTAATCAGAAAAATGCACCATCATTGGCAAATAACAACTACACTGAGATTCCATCTAACTCCAATTAGGATGACAATCATTAAGAATTCAAACCATAAGCCAGGAGTGGTGGTGCATTTGGCATGGTGGCATAGTTAGGAGGTTGAGACAGGAGGATCTGGGTTTGCAACCAGTCTCAGCTACTTAATGAGGCATTCTGCAACTTAGTGAGACTCTGTTTCAAAATAAAGAATAAAAAATAGAATTGGGAGTGTAGCTCGGATGTAAAGTGCCCCTAAGTTCCATCCCCAGTACTGCAAAAAAAAAAAAAAAAATGCAAACCATAAAATACTGGAGGAAATGTGGGAAATAGGAACACTTATATACTGTGAGACTGCGAACTAGTAGAACTACTATGAAGATCAGTATAGAGGTTCCTCAAAATACTATGAATGGAACCACCATACTACCCAGCTATACCACTCCTTAAGTAATTTTTCTAAAGAACTAGAGACAGAATATTATATTATACATACATATTCATGTTTGTAACAGCACAATTCACAATAGCCAAATTATGGAACCAACCAAGGTGTCCATCGAGAAATTAATGCATAACAAAAATGTATGCCCACACACAATGGAATTTTACTCAGCCATTAGGAACAATAAAGTTATGCCATTAGCAAGAAAATATATGCAATTAGAGAATATTATGCTAAGAGAGATCAGCCAGTTTAAAAAAGTTAAGAGTTGTATGTTTTCTCTTAGATGTAGAAGCTAGAGAGAAAATAGGGAAAAAAAAGAATTTTAGATGAAATGGGAATGTGTCCACTAGATTAGTAGAAGCAAGCTATAATTAACTTGATTTTACTGGAATCTGAAGATAGAAATAGCATGGCTCTCATATTTAATGAAATAGAGTAAATCGGTTTAATAAGTTCCATAATTATCAATATTATTTAGAATAATATATACATTGATTATTTTTATGACTGCCCAGTGCATTTTTGTAACATTAAAGTAAATGTAAGGAAAGATGGGGAGGGGAAAAGGAAAACCTATGAAAGATAAAACTCACATTATGCTATGCGCATGTACGAAGTTTCCTACCAATTTTACTATTATGTATGGGAAGAGATAGGTAGAGGGATACCAAGATGTGTACACATATATTTGTATGACTTTGAACCTTAATATGATGTACAATTACATTACCAACAATAAAATTCTAAATAAAAAAACAATGTAAAACAATAATAATGATTTTAATGAACATGAAATCAAGACTATTCAGCAAAGCATAGTCATCTCCACGTATCCAAGGAGCATAGGTTTCAGGATCCTCTGCAAATACAAAAATCTAAGAATGCTCAAGTTCCTTACACAAAATGGCATATTATTTGCATGTCCTCTGGTTACTGTAATCATCTTTTGGTTACTTCTAATATCAACACAACATAAATGTTATGTAAATAATTGTTATACTGTGCTGTTTATAAAATAAAGAGAAGAAAAGTCTTTACATGTTCAAGATCAGTGCAAACATTGTAAGTCTATCTAAATAATACATATCCTCAACAATGGGACACTTTTAAAGAATATTTTTGATTCAAGACTGGTTGATCCCTGGATGATCAATTCACAGATCTAGAGGATTAACTTTAAATGCTTTAACATATAGTGTCATGCTAAACTACCAGTACATCATGAAAATTCCAAAAAAAAATATTTTTAATCTTAATTCTGAAACTTTATGTACAAAAATATATAAAATTACATTCTCCAAAACATCTATTTTATAGAGATGATAATAGTTTGACTGTATTGGCAAAGAAATAACTCTGTATTAATTGCATAAAACAGGGCCACTTCTAATTTTACTTTACTCATTAATTTCAATTTGCATTAAGCAATTTACATGTATGCCGTTTTCACCCTTGCTATTTCCAAGCTTTAATTAGTTTGATTTAACTGGAATCTCTAGATAGGTCATGGCTCTCACATTTAATGAAACGAAGTAAAATAGGTTTAATAGAAATTCATAAATTATCAATGTTATTTAGAATAACACATACATTAATTATTTTTGTCAGTGCCCAGTGCATTTTGTAAAATTAAAGTAAATAAAAAACTAATGGTATTATATAAAATATCCTTCTTCTTATGTCTTTCAAGATATAAGGTAATGATCTGTAGCTATTAGAGCTGACTTTTCAGAACCTAAATTTTGCTTCTGAATTTGTAATGAGCTCAATAATAACAACATTATTAAATAGTATTAATAAACGTGAAGTTACGAACATATTCAAGGATATCAATACTTACCTAGGAAATAGCTGGCATACAGACCTAGTTCAAATTACATCCAATAATTTTGAAGTGATTGTTCCGTGAGAAACATCTCTTAGTCTTCATAGACTTTGGCTAAAACATCCAGTAGATATAAATGACATGGTAAAAATGTCGACATTTTCAACTGGGTATGGACCCTGTCTCCATATCCACACTGACAAGGTAAGAGGACAGGGGTTTCCTCCTCGTCCTTGTTCACTGCTCTATTCCAAAGGCTAAGAATAAAGCCTGGCACAAACGGGATTCAATAAATAGTCACTGAAGCAATAACCACTATTAATACATGCAATTAAAAATAAAGGAAAAATATCAACAGTAAGTCTTTATATAAAATGCACCATTATAAAGAGGTTCATATTTGTTGCAGTCATTCTCAAACCACTGATTTTGCTTATTAACTAAATAAAAGAAATTTTGCCTGCTGTTTAAAAGAAAACCAGCTGGGTTTGGAGGCACACACTGGTAATCCCAGTTTTTGGAAGGCTGAGACAGGAAGATCACAGGTTCATGGCCAGCCTCAGCATTTTAGTGAGGCCCTCCACAACTTAGTGAGAACCTGTTTCAAAATAAAAGAATGAAAATAGCACTGGGGTATAGCTTGGAGAAAGAATGCCGCTGGGTTCCATCCCCAGTATCATATGCAAAAATAAAAAAAGACGGGGAGGGGGGGGAGGAGAGAGAGAGAGAGAGAGAGAGAGAGAGAGAGACAAGGAGCAAGCATATATATGTATAGATTAAAGGAACAGAACAGAAAATGTGTGCCATTTAGTATTTTTATATTTGCAATTCACAAAAAAATTAAATTTAATAGTGTTTAATAATTGAACTGTTGATGTTAATAGAAAGCCAAAAAATAAGTCCAGTAAGAACCAATCTGACTCAAAGAATGATTAAGTAGATTCTTTTCAGGTCCCTCTCTGCTGTCCTAAAGACTTCTGCAGCAGGTTTCCTTCACAAAGACCAGTTGATTGCCCGAGCTTCTGTTGGCTAAAACTTTTCACTCCACCGGGAAGAGAACATGTCACTCCTGAAACATAGGAAAGTGAAAGATTTTCTTTCCCGGACTCCCAGGAAACATCTTTAAAATTACCCATGGTTGAATTGAGTCATATGACAGTCTCTGAGGCCAGGTATTTAATTGAAACTTGACATTGAATCTGAGATTGGAATGAATGTCGCTGAAATAGCTTTGTTCAAAACAAGAGGGGAGATTCCTCCAGAGACTTCTGAGTGAGGCACAGTTAACCATGGATGTGGTATAAATTCTGGACAGCAAAAGCACGTGACTGCCATGAAGCTTCATTTCTCTTTGGAATGTTTTGATTTTATTTTTCTTATTGTTGGCAATCCACAGGTAAAACTGTAGGTGATAATAATTTTGTGGGGGTAAAGTAGAAAAGGTTCATTTAGAAACTATGAGACATTCTTCATTTTGCTAGGTTTCTCTTCTCTGTTTAGGTTCTAATTAAAAAAAAATAATGACAAAAAACTCTTTAAAAGTTTTCAGAGAGGGAGGACAATTTAAAAAAAAATAGAGTGAGACTTGTTGGAAATAATTAGAAGACATTTAATCTTTGTAAGATGATTTATGACATATTCGGTAATTTTAAATAATGAAAGTATTAACTTTTCTAATTCCATTTAACTTAATTCCAAATTCCAATTTTTTTCAGACATGCTACTTGATACCTACCAAGTAAGTTTTAGTGTAATAAATATATCAAGTGATAATTACAATATTAAAAAGTAGAATATTTAAGCTCAAGTATCACTCAATTTACAAGTACTTTATTTCCATTAACTTATTTTCTTCCTTGGGAGAACTTTAGTTTACACGCATGCGCGCACACACACACACACACACACACACACACACACACATGTGTATATATATATATATATATATATATATATATATATGTGAAAAATAAAATCTGCAGAATTCAAGTATTTGTACAAATTCAGAGCTAGTGATTTTGTAGCAGTAGCAGCATTTAATCCCAACTCTTTCAAACTGCAGTAATCATGTTGCTTCGCATAATTTTGAGGTGCTATTTTCCACCTAAAATGTTTATCAAATTTGTTAGATTGAGTGGGAGATAGGCTTTCATATTTCCACAGCAGTTATTCATAAACTAAGAACTGTCCCAGGCAAAATGAGTGGTAGGTGGAGTACAAAAACTGCTATTCTTGTTGTACATGGAGGTACAGATGCTCCAGAGGCCTGGAGCTGTCCTCTATGGAGAGTTGCAGGTTCAAGCTATTGGAAGCAAATGCCTGCTGAAAGATGTAAGAGGAGCCAATGCAAGGAATGCAAAATAAACATCTACAACTTTTGTTAAAAGCAGTTGCCACTTTGGAGAAGTGCTTAAGTCCTGCTGGCCATCCAAAATGAGAGAAGGGGGCAATATCGATGCAATCTACACAAAAAGGCAATTGTTGAGGTGAAAGCAAAGATGTAGTGCAGAGGGGAGCTGAAAGATAACAGAAATATTCCTGGCTCAATCAATGATAGACAAGAATATATATCAGAATTCCTGAGGTTCTCATGTTATCCTGAGAGGAGATGTGCTCTTTATTCCTTCATTCTCTTTCCTTATATTCTGTACCAATAACTATTGATATAATGAGTGTAGAATGTATCCAATTTTTCATGGCTCCTAAAAGTATCCCTGAGGGAAAAGAAAAATAAAAAATAATCAATTAAATGCACACAAAACCTGGATGAGCACATAGAATCAATCGATTAAAATTCATAAGCTGCATAAAAGATGTCTTTAATAACCGAATATAGTTGCTTGCCTGAAGCAATAACTATGAAATTAGTACAAAACAATTTACAAATAATATTTTATTTATTTGTTTATTGCAAATAAGATATTATTTGTAAATTGTTTTATTTGTTTACTACAAATAAATAAAATATTAAATACTGATATAGAAACAAAACACGCAACATGGGATGTGATATACAATGATGTAGAGAGGGTGTTGAGTGGCCATGGGCTTGTAATGCTGCACTAACAAAAATCCTTTTCTCTTCTGTAGCTTCCCTACCATAGTTTCTCCTGTTTTTTGAGTCTTGATCTTTAATCTTTCAGGTGAGTATGTGAGTTTTCCAATATCTTTACAATAAATTCCTACCCTTGCTATAGTTAGGTAAAATATCATAAAGCAATCACCAAAGAGGAAACATAATGTTAAAATATGCAATACATGAATATGAATGTTAGTAAAATATATGAGAAAATATGAAATCCAGCGTATGCATTTCCAAAGGAAAATGTTATCTATGTGTGTGCATTTTGACTTAAATTATTCTTCCTAAGAATAATAAAAACATAAAAAATGAATTTTTAAAAACAAAATATGTGGTAAATTATAAATATAATTACAAAAGAGTAAATTAAAAAATGGAAAAGTAGTAATTACAAGAGGTAATTGTTTGAGATTAATATATAACCCAATAAAAGATATAATAGTAATAACTACATATAAAAAAAAAGTTAACAGAATCACAAGAGGATTTTTTTTCTTACATTTTCAAATGGTATGGCAGGATGCCAACAGCAAAAATGTCAGAGTAAGGATATCTGAAAATTGTCCATACAAGAAACAAACAATTAGCCAAAAAGAATTCATGACTGACTTTTACAGAACTCTGTAAATTGACCAAAAAATTTGTAGCAGTCCTAAAAGCGTTTATTCAAGAGAAAGTTTGCAATCTCAGTAATAACAGTGGATTTTGCAGCATTTTAATTTACCCCATTCTCAATCTCCTCTCTCCATCTCTGTGCTTTCCTTGAAAACCGAAGTCTGAATTTCTGGTATAAACCTTCCTCTAATAGAGTATTGTGGTTGTAATTGTTTCAGAGTCCTCTTCCCAGAGAATTTTTATTATATTCCCTGTCTGGTCTTTCCGTGAAAGATTCTCCTTGCAACACTGCCTTTTTGAAAGAGAGTCGGGACTTAACCAAGGCATACAGCCTTGTCAGTGGGTCACTTCTCCAGAACGATGAGAGAGAAAGGTAGCACATTGGGCGCCCGGCTGCCTGAGGTAAGGGAAAACAGCGGAAGAAAGCAACAGACTAAAGAGAAAGTCTTGAAAGGTCAATCCAAAGGATGAGAGGCATGCAGAGAGCTTCAAAGGTGTCACCTGGTGAGGAAGGGAGCTGGAGCTTGGAGGAGGGTCAGGCTCACTCTTTCATGGCGACTTACTCTTGTAGGAACTAAGGGTCCCATGGGAATTGCATTAGCGCCTTTTGATGACAGTGTCCCAAATGGTCTGACAATTTCCCACCAGGCTCCACACTACAATGAGGATAAAACTTCCAGTACTAGAACCCCTGAGGGCGCCAAAGTGAAACTGAGGTAGGATAGAAAGGACAGGTAGAAAGGAGACGTGAGGGATGAAAGAAGAACGGCTGTGATTGAAAATCCAGATTCAAAGTTGGCTTTTGTATACTCTCATCACGCACACCATGACTAAATCAATGATTGGAATGTATCTGTAGGTCATACCTTTAATCAAAACTCTCAATGTTGCAATATTATATTATCAAACCCTCAGTGTTCGCAAAACAAAACAAAACAAAATCCCTGACCAAAACAAAAGAAAACTAAAGACATTCTCTTGGGTTATTTTGGCTTTGCATGTATAAATATGCTTAGCTAACCTGGACATGGTGTGCATGCCTGTAATCCCAGTACTTAGGAGACTGAGACAGGAGGATGCCAGATTCAAGCCCGGCCTTAGCAACTTACTGAGACTCTCAGCTACCTAGAGAGACCTTGTTTATAAACAAAAATGAAAAGGGCTTGGAGTGCAGCTTGGAGAATAATGACCCTGAGTTTATTCCCAGTACTACATACAAAAAAAAAAAAAAAAAAAAATACACCTAGCTAAGATGTAGCTAATGTGTTTCTCTTCAATGCGTACTCTTTGCCCTGTCTCTCAGAGTGTGTATTTCTTTCCTTCTCTCAATAAAATCAGTCTATACCTGTGAGCCATCCTGAAATTCCTTTCTTTGGTGAAGTGAAGGATTCTCAAGACCTGAGTCAAGGAACACTTTCTATTTGAGACATTGTCGGGACCCTTGTTTTGGTAATAAAATCATCTCCAAACAGTAGTAGCTCCTCAAGAGAAGTGATTGCAGCAAAAATCAACTAACAAAGGATGTAGCATATTGTGACTGACCTGGTAAAGAGCAACACAGCCAGTCCTTAATATTTATGTGTTCTTCATCCAGAGTCAATTAACCACAAATCAAAGTATTTTTAAAAAAAATTCATCTGTACTGAAAATGTACAGACTTTTCCTGGTTGTTATTCCCCAACAAATACAGTATAATAAATATTTCATAACATTTCTATTGTGTTATTTACTATAAAAAAAATCTAGCAATAACTTAAAAGTATATAGGAGGATGAGCATAGGTTATATTGTAAATACCATGTCATTTCCTAGAAGAGATATATCATGCAGGGAATACTGGAACTAAGTGTCCAGAGATACCAAGTGATGGCTATTTTCAACTCTGCCTCCCTCAGTTCTTTGTCTTACTTAAGAGGAAAAGCATCTCTGGAAAGGAGATGCTGTTATAAAATCTATAGACGACGGGCTTAGGATCACTAAGGTCACAGGACTATAGAACATCTCCCCTTGGTCACACAGAACCTCCTTATTGATGAGACAATTTTAGAATGAGACCAGATTACACCTAAAAGAATTATAGACTGCAAGCTTTAATTGAGAAGAAACCTATATCTGCTACAAACAACAAAAATAGCTTTACCCCTAGTACAGAGGAACACAAAATCTCCCACTATAGGCCTATTTACCTTAATTCCTCTTACCCATGTCCAGCTTTCAAAATATATATATATATATATATATATATATATATATATATATACTTATTTTACATTAAATATGTACATATTTAAATAGAAAATATATTTGTTCCAGATTATTTTTATTATTTATCTTTAGAGCAATATAGAAATGCTGTTTTTATTCAGTGTAAGTTAAATAAATAGCACAGAATAGAACATGAATAGTAAAAGATACCAGTGAGTTAAAACATATTTGTAGACATCATTCCAATTTTAAAAATATATATAATCAAGCCTCATCAAGTAGGTACAGACAAAGGGGCATGAGAATGGTTATCTTGGATAAATGAAGGGAAAAACAACCACCAACAAGGAAGTGAAGAAACCCTTGAAGTGACCCAGATGAAAAAAAATACATTAAAACACAACAAAAATAAAACACTGAGAACTCTGGAGAACAATCCCAAGAAAGTTCTATAGAAGATATGCATGAGAGAAAGAAACGGAGGGATTAAAAAAGGAACATTCTAGAATTTGTTGTTAGTTATATCTATTTCCATATTCTTACTATCTTCATATTTTTCCTCACATTACATTGATTCCACCAAAAGCCTTTTAGAAACATACATTACAACTTTCAAGTACTTAATCTAGTAAGTCTTTTCAATTTTCAGATGTGCATAAAAGCCTTTCATCCTTTAATTTGGGAAATGTTATATCAGTTACATAGGAAAAACATAAAACCCTTTGTGAAGCACGGGTTTTCTTAAATTTGGTTTAGACTGTCAATTTCCCCAAAACCATGCTAAGATAAATCAGTATAATCCCATTTCCATTTTTCTCTCTAAAGTGATAGGAAAAATAAACTCCAAAGATAAATAAGAAAATAAAAGTTTGGACCTTATGATGTATAATCTGAATTAATCACATGTAATTTGGAAGGCTACTACGTATTATATCTCTTCACGGATTTATTCATGCCTTTACACGTTTATCTAACTGAATAGACTATACCAATCAAACCAATCAAATGCATGCAAATATGAATGAATAAATAAAGTGATAAATAAAGACAAAACTAGTACAATTAGCATTTGTAACTAAAAATCACTTTAAATTTTATTTGAGTCAATTTTGCATTGATTGCACAAAAGAAAATTTTTCTCTCCTAGATCAGTGGTAACAAACTAGAGACGCCAACCTGCTATTTCATGAGAGCATTTTTACTAACGCTCATTGAAGATGATTATTCTTATATTGTATAAGAAATGTAAAAAATAAAAAAGAGCAAAATGCAGTATGTCCCAGCTGAATATTGTTTTTTTTGGTTTGTGAGATGTATATTTTTTTGTGGGATATAGTACTTTTCTTTCCACAGTTTCCTTTGAGTTTCAAAATTAAGAGACTGAATCCAGTGTTTTTATTGTTCCTGGATGTTTGTGTAGATAACCAGACAAAAAATACAGGTGAGCTTGTATAGTGGTGCACCCCAGCAATCTCCGTACTTGGGAGGCTGAAATAGAAGGATATAGGTTTGAGGTCAGCCTCAACAACTTAGGCCCTCAGTAACTCAATGTGATCTCATTTCAAAATTGCACAAGGGGCAAATTTTAATGGGCTCTATAATATGGTGATATCTTTAATTTTTACAAAATTTTACTTGATTTGGGGGTAGGTATTTTTTTTCCTCTAGAAGATCATTTGGCTGCATAGATTTTAATATTTTTACACGGGGGATTATATATCTTGCGAGTAGAATTTATGCAATTTTATTTGTAGTGTTTTCTTGATTTTTAAGCTATTATACCTGAGAATAGACACTTAAAAAGCTAGAATTAGAACTCTTAAAGTGGATTTTACAGTAGAGGGCCCTTTACTCGCTATCACTAGTCATGGCAGAATTCCTTCCCAATGACCTGAGAACTTCATTTGCTGGCACTTAGAAAGAGCTGATCCTTATGTGGTCTGGCAGTGTCTGGCTGCTTAACCAGCTGGCACCCATGAGGCCGTGACTAATGTCACTTCCAGTGGCCTGGCAACATGACTCGTCTTTCCCTGCTGTCCCTCCTGACAACTTGAGCTCCTTCCTGAGTTGGCTAGATGTGGATCTGACACCTAATAAGACAATGGTAGTGATTTCAATATTACATTACCTGTCAGTTGCCTGGATACGTTATTTGAACTCAAGTTCGGGGCCTTTTCTGACCACAAATTTCTGGGCTCTCTCATCTGAACAACAGGAAAGGAAAAGTGCAGAAATTCAGAATTTATCAAACTCTTCACCAGAATAAGAAGTTGTAGCCATCTGTTTAGAATGATTTGGGGGCTACTAAATAAACATTTTTTTTAAGATTATCTATACCTCGTAGAGAAATACGTGGGGCCAAGGATAGAAGTGTAGCTCCTGTTGGACTTGTGGAGAATATTGACAGCTGAATGACATGGCAGGAGGACCTGCAGAGAATTGCGAATAACTCTTCCATGTGGATCTCACTGCTCCTCAGGACCAGAGGAGCACGATCATTTAACATACCATGGGTCCTCTCTCTGCCCAGTGTGTAAGTTTTCCCAGTCAGAAAGAAAAATCCTTTAATTTAATAACACTACTTAACATTTGAAATAGATTAGCATAAAAATCCTTGCAATATAGACCACTTTTTTATTTTCTATAAAAGGGAGCATTTATATGACTGATTGCTTCATTAGCTGTCTCATCATAAGCTGTACAAAGAACTTGGTACTCACGGATCTATACAGATTTTGATCTGGTTGTGATATGTCACTGAAATTTTCTGTTTCCCTACCCTTAGAAGTATGCAAATGTATTTTTAATCTAACAGCTGATTCCTATTCAGTTACATTAGTTCAGATTAAGGAGAAATCCTTCAGACCTGGTGCAAGGAAGGACAGCATTTGAACTGTTTGATTTCTTTTAAACTTATCAGCAAAAGCAGTCTGTAACTACTTTGATCCTCATTCAAAAGAGCAAGTACAGACTTTTAAGAAAAAATTTAGACATTTCAAACATAACTCCATTTCTTTTTATCATCACATTTTTATTATTTTGTAGACTAACAATCTGGAGTATTTGGTTACTGGTCTAATCATTAAATTTTTAAAGTTATCTTTTTATTTTATGTTCTATTGAATATACTTTTCATACATTCCCATTAACACACTAGCAGGCATGCATTTACTTCATTCATTCTCTTCACTTCTATGTATATTTTTATCTAGAACCAGCAGTAAGGCAAGGACACCAGTTTCGTGCTGTCCTGACACGATTCAATTTCCGTTACTTCCAATAATTATTTGCATATTACCCATGTTATTATTTCCTTCTGTACTCATCTCCAAAAGGCAAGATCCATCCAGCTCTCCAGCTCCTACCTTAATAGGAAGGAGGAAGGAATTGACCTTGAATTCCACTTCCAGTCAACTGGCACAATTTTTAGATTCTATTTTCAAATCTGTAACAGACGGGAAGGTTGATGTGCAGAGTTCCCAGTCCAATTCCCCATTTCTGGCAGTTCTTCCTCTTCCTGGCCCTGCTCTACTTTGATTAAGTGTTTTTCCAAACATTGTTTCCAGGTTTTCTGGTACTAAGCCAATAAAGAGAGCCAATGTTGTACACTGAGGATTACACTTGTCAGCCAGCAATTGCTACTGGGTTATGTTTTCTTTGCCCTTACTTACAGCAATTTACCCATGGGAGGTACCACTGTCACCTGTTTTTCCTATGTTCTTCCAGTAGTAATTAGCAATGATTTGAGATGTCTATCTCAAAACAGCTCCAAAAAAGTGTTTTAGAGAAGGTCTCTGATTATTAGAGGTTCTGCATCTTGAAGTTACTTGATCAGTGGTGGTAGAATTAGGAAGTATCCTCTAGGCTCTTAGAAGAAGAATTTATCCTAAGAGTTGAAGATTGGCTTTATGTTCCACTTTTCCACTTTTTGTTCATCTAACTTTACCTTAACTAATGTCAATTCCAACAAGATACCAATGTTAGGTCATCTGTCAGAATTACTACAGTAGGCTGCTAGGGGGTTCAAAAATATTTCGCTGAATCTCCATGAGTACTAATTGAGTAGTTTTGAGAGACCCCCACCCCACCGCCCTGGAATTGCAAGCCAGCTGTCATTTTGAGCCAGATATTTCTGATCATTAACTTTCAAAAATAATATCGCTTACAAAAGCTGAAAGCAAATTCTGGTAAGGTTAGCATCAAAGCTAGTCTGTGTGGCATTGATTCATTTTAAATAAAGTTGATATGCCAGCATTCTTCCTTTATTTGATAAATTGGAAGACCGAATTGAAATAGGTTAATTTCAAGAATTCTTCTGAAAAAATAGTATGAGGAAATTCTTTGGTGAATATAGCAAATTTCTAAAGATATAATTGGATATATTGAGATACACATACATTTTGTTGTTATCCTTTATTTTTAAATAAAAACTTCTGAAGCCGGGCGTGGTGGCGCACGCTTGTAATCCCAGCATTCGGGAGGCTGAGACCGGAGGATCCGGGTTCGCGGCCAGCCTCAGCTACCTAGTGAGGCACTCTGCAACTTAGTGAGACTCGGTTTCAAAATAAAGAATAAGAAATAGGGCTGGGGGTGTAGCTCGGAGGTAGAACGTCCCTGAGTTCAATCCCCAGTACCGCAAAAAAAAAAAAAAAAAACAAACTTCTGAAATAGAATGTTTTTACATTGTTACATGCATATAATCCTTTTTTTTTTGTCACCAACTTGTTAATCAAGTGAATTGTCTCAGTTTCACACTAGTGTTTTCTCCTCACCCAGGTATAAATGTGTATTGGAAATTGAACAACAAACATAAATCATGCATTTTATTTCTCTCTAGAATATATTTTTGAAAATTTACAAGTATATCATGCAATTTTATTTTTAAAAATAATTTTAATAGTAGGCAAATTTTATTGTTTTGAAGGAAAAATATTATTCACTCCTTCAGATATGTACAATGTTTATGAAGTATTGGTGTTTCTTTTCCTTCATTCAAGTAGTTCTTACTGATTTTCTATCTTGTGCAGGATATCTAGATTCTACCATAGCAAGAAAATCAGAAACACACATCTTCTGATAGAAAAATACTCATTTTTTAAATCTGCAATGATAAGGGTAAGTTAATACAGCAAACTGAAAATTACAGTCAAATTCTTCTTCTACATGTTTGTAGAATACCATATATTTATATTGCATCCTTAACTCTATACATAAAGTACTTGTAGCAGTATATAAAGTTAAATTGTGGGGGACAATAATAGTATTTCTCTCATATTTTTATAATTTTTTGTGTCAGAAATTGTATGAGGAACTTAATAAATTTTGTCTGATATTCTTTAAAAATCTTGCAAAGCACTACTTTTTTTTTTCTTCTGTAGCTGAGGCTCAGATAATTGTTGATTGACTTGCCAAAACTGTAGAATAAATGTCAGTGTTGTGTTCCATAAAGTTCGTCCTATTTCAATATATGCCTATTTATTTTTTATTCGAGGTTCTAATCAAGCCTCTCTAGTTTAACTCCACATATAGTTCCATTCAAATAAAGGATATTACAGATTGCTTTATGTAATTCTGGCTCTTGTGTGTTATTAATCCACACATTTTAGTATGTAACACATGCAAAAAAGAAAACTCATTTCTGGCATGTATCCCTCAGTAGTAGTGTATTATCGTTCTTTTCCTTTGATTAAATAAATACAAAATTATTTATCTTTTTTACTCAAAATAGAACCACATATATCTGCTTTAACATATAGCTTAGTTCAAGAGAAAGATAGAAAAATTAAAATTACAAAAGTTTAAGATGTTCAAAGGCATTCTTAAGTAAAAGTGAAAAGTGAAGGTGGAGAAGGTTGATATAATAGAGATTTGATATCAATATAGATTTAGAGAGAACAATATAGAATACTGTAAGTTTTTTACATTGTAGAGTGAGGGAAACTTACTGTAGTCTATATATAATTTGGATTTGGGAACAGTTATATATTTTTCAGAATATTTGCTTCTGTACAGCAACCTATTGTTCTTATACGTATCCCTGTTCTCAAAGCGAGGGTGAAGCTTACTTTTATGCTCCATGATTTGGCCCTAAAGTAACAGATCTGGGAGGAACCTTGAACCACAGTGAATCCCATTCCAAACGGGATTTTACTTTTACCTAATAATAATTTTAACTTCCCAGACTTACCTATTTAAGATCTTATGAAATTCATCAACTGGCAGAAACTTTCATTTAAGTAGTAAAATAATTCTAGTTCCTTAATGAGATACCCATTTTGAACACTACATTTAGATTTTCTAAAGTAGCCACCAGGTTTCCAACATTTATAAAATGTATAACTTAGGGAAAGTTTCCTGCCAAATTTTGTCCATTCTGGACAATGAATTCATCAAAATAATAGTTAAGTCCCTTATAATGATTTATTATTACACAGTAACATTGCTAGAGTCAAGGTGAAAATTATGTGGTGATAGTCAGGAAGTGGTAGCTCATAACTTACCCATGGTCACAATTTAGTATCAGAAGAAGGCATCAGAATTGCTAAAATTACCAGCTGTTCCTAAAGAAAAAAAGTCAATCAATAAAATGAATTAATGCATAAAGACAAATTAAATGAGAAGTACAGCCGAGAAGGGAATGCTACTAGAGCTTGAATCTGTAAAGAGAAGTGGTTTGCAGTTATCAATAGTGAAATAACACCATACCATTCAAATCTATTATAATAACCGGGGAATAATATATAAACCTGGGAGTGAGATGCAGATATTATTTCAAATGTATTGATTATATTGTAGTTCTTTAAATGAATGCCTTTGGCATTTTATTGCCTGCATGTTAAACAGATAAGATTATAAATTTATAGATATATATAAATGTGATAAATAAATTATAGATATATAGATTATAGATATATAAAATCTAGCATGAAGTGTGTGTGAGAAAATAATAGTATCTGTCTCATATTTTTATCATTTTTTGGTGCCAGAAACTGTATGAGGAACTTAATAAATTTTGTCTGATATTCTTTAAAAATCTTGCAAAGCACTGCTTTTTTTTTAGTGTGTATGTGTGTGTATGTGTGTGTGTTACTTTGAACTCAGAGACATTCTACCTCCGAGCAATACCCCCAACCCTTTGTATTTTTTGTTTGGAAACAGGTTTTCACTAGGTTCCTAAAAGTCTCGCTAAATTGCCAAGGCTGGCCTCAAACCTGCAATCCACTGTCTCAGCCTCTCATGTACTAAAATTACAGTCATGCACCACCACATCCAGCTATCATAAACATTTTTGTACCTGCTCAATTATTTAAGAAACACTTGAAACAGAAATACTGCATAAAATTGGCCAGAAAAAAAAGGTAGAGGATATAGAAAGAGGAAAATAAAGAAGAAAGAAGAAATATTTTGCATACTACTTACATGAACTAAAAGTGATAAACTGGGAGCAATCCTTGAAAGCACAGTGATCACTTTATGTCTTCATGTTCCAACCTCACCACATGCTTCCTAAGCTTCATCTAATCCTTCAAAGGGCATTTCATGGTCAAGACCTGTCTTAACATTGTCCAAGGAACTTCATATCCTGGAGCTGTCTTATTGCTTTATGTATTTGAATACATATTAAAAAAAGCTGCCTGTTTGTCTTTTATATTGTTTGATTGACTTTCTTCATGTTTAATTTCCACACTCAGGAGTGTATAAAGAAATTTCATTATATGAAGGCTACTGTTTATATGCAATATCACTCTTTTTAGAGATAGTTCAATTTATGGAGGTTTATTTATGATCATTTAAAATGACAAATGTTTTTGGTTTGAGACATTTGATGCTTCCAATTTTAGTATGACATGCAGTAATCCAATTGGATAGCTGCTCACTAAGAATGAGGCAAATTTTTCTATGCAAACATAGCACCCAAATGCCATACCACAACTACTAAATGTTGCAGTTTTACTTTATCAAACTAGATTAAAAGCATGAAATCTTTCTTTTAAGCAATTTGCCTGAACCTATTATAATGTCTAATTTATTAACCATACCTTGAAGTATAATGTACTTACTAATTTATACTTTTGAGAAACTTCTTTGCATCTTTTATATTTTAAAGAGAAACACAGCTACCAGCATATGGCAAAGACATTATTCTAATTAGAAAAACACTGGAGGCCTAGAGTTCATTCAACAAATCAATATTTAATTAGTAATGTGTCAGGCTACAGATACCTGTTACTATAGCGTATGTTATTAAATGAGATGTCCGTTTATCATTGATGTAGGTGTGAAGAGTAGGTCACAAAGACTTAAATAAAAATGAAATTAAGCATCCACATGACACTGGAAGACATCCAACATCACTCATTTACTATGACCTCAATAAAGGAAGCATATCATCAGGCTTGTAAGCAAAACCTTGCAGCTTTTGTCATTTTTATAATTGGCATGTGTGTGTGTGCGCGCACATGTGCGTGTGGTTACAAAGGACTTTAACAGTGATGAAATCACAGAGAAGACGTTTGTCGACATCTTCTAAATCCAATTTTCTTTTTAAATAGGAGAAGACATACCTAAAGAGTTTTAGTTTTTGTGTCCTTTGTGTGCTGTAATGCATTTATATGATTACTATAGATAATGAAAGTTATTGCTTCCCTTACTCCTTAAAAACGAATTCACCTAATAGGAGTGTTGGTTGATTTCCCAGCATGGAGCAAGTTAGATGTAAAAAACAAAGACTAAGAAGAAAAGAAAAAGAAAGAAATGTTCTTAATTGGTGAATTGCATAGAACTAGGGATTGCATTAAGAACTAGTGATTGCATAAGTGTGTGTATGTGTGTGTGTGTGTGTGTGTGTGTGTGTGTGTGTACTGGGAATTGAAACCAGAGACATTCTCCGTCTGAGCTAGAGCCCCAGCCCTATTTTGTTTTTTATTTTAAAACAAGGCCTGCCGGGCGTGGTAGTACACGCTTGTAATCCCAGTATTTGGGAGTCTGAGACTGGAGGATCTGGGTTTGCCACCAGCCTCAGCTATTTAGTGAGGCCCTCTGCAACTTAGTGAGAGCCTGTTTCAAAATAAAGGATAAAAAATAGGACCAGGGGTGTAACTTGGAGGTAGAATGCCCCTGAGTTCAAACCCCAGTGCCCCACCTCCAAAAAAAAAAAAAAAAAAAACAAGGCCTTGCTAAGTTGCTGAGACTGGTCTTGAACCCATGATCTTCCTGTCTCAGCTTCCTAAATACTGGGATTATAGGTATGCACTGCCATACCCAGCTTCCCAGCTTTAGTCTTACTTACACACCTTTTCAGAAATATTGTAAAGGAATATGTGCATCTAAAAATGTATATATTTGTATTTTACTTGAATATAAAATATAAAAATCTAATATATTTGTAGGACACTCTCACTATGCTGATTTACATATGAGATACTGCATATTCATGTTAAATACTCAACACATTGTGATATGTTCACATGGTGGAATATTGTACAGAATTTTTCAAAAAGGACATACTAATAAAATGTTGAGCTATGTCATCTATGTATGAGAATTTGAATTTGAGACCAGTATTTTTTATTTGAGACGTGGAGATAGTAAAGTACTGATGATAAGAATAATAATCTGATTGAGGGTGAACTAAACTGTTTTAATGCTTGAGACAAGGGAGATACAAGTAAAGCCTGGCATGGTGGCACATGCCTGTAATCCCAGTGCTTGGGAGGCTGAGACAGGAGGATTATAGGTTCAAGAACAGCCTCAGCAATTTAGTGATATCTTTAGAAACTTATTGAAACTGTGTTTCAAAATTAAAAAAAAAAATAGTGCTGAGTGTATCTCAGAGGTATAATATTTTATTTATACATATTATAAATTCATTCAAGAAAACTTTCTAATAATAGGTAAATATTTTTTCTCCCTCATTGAAAATGTCCAGTTCTCCTTTAAAATGGCTACGCACAAAATAAATAAAGAACTGAAGTCCCAGAAAAAAAGATGAGGCTATGCTTGAACCTAATAAGGAATTAGAATAAATTTCCTCCTTAAAAGGTAAAGAAAAGAAGGAGGAGGAGGAGGAGGAGGAGGAGGAGGAGAAGTTGTTTATGAAAAGACTGATGCTATGGAAATTTTACATTAAACAAAGACAAAGAGAATATTAGCCTAAAGCAAATAGTCATCCTGGGAAATTAAATCCAACAAAGTCATATTTTCACATTGTACAACAGTTTCCCAGGATAATTTTTCTACAAAGTGGGCGTATGTCAAGAGACAGGGATCAAGGTCAGTGCTGGCCAGTGAAGAGGGATGAGGAAGAAGCAAGAGAAGGAGAGGGAACAGAGTGACAGAGGGGAAGGGAAGCCAGAGGAGAGAGGGAGGAGAAGGAAGAGAAAGGGAGACAGAGAAGAAGGCAACTATCAGACATCACTGAAAGGATTTACATTGGTAAGCAATAAAAGATAGTCAAAATTATGAATACTGTGTTAATAAGAAGAGAAAATGAATATTCCTATAATTGATATGTCACAAATTCATTTTCAGACTTACAGGATGATGTTTAAAGACAAATAATGTATTATACATATGCAAGGTAAAAACAATGACAGCAGGGATTTCCTTACCCCAAGCAAGAATCCAAGGCACTTAAAACATTTACTGAACGAAATAGGAAAACTTTGGCATCTCCATAGTTTTCTAATTATGAACTCTCAAGGTGACGGATACCATGATATTGGAAGAAGACAGCTCGACTCTCCTTCCCCTATTTTGATAATTGTTTGTCTTTTGATTTTAAAGGCATATTTTTTTTTTATTTCACTTTCTCTTAAAGTGGTCATTACAAATCTGTCAAACATCACTGCCAGTTTATCCACAGGGATTGTTACATGGTAGATGTAATATAACACCTTCTGGGGCTCTGATGGGTAACTTTTAGAGAATGCCTAAGAATGTAATTATTCTGAGAAAAACTAAGTTTGAGAACACTGAGATTATTATAAAAGCAAAGTGTTAAATTTAAAGTACAAATTCAAATATTAATTATTATTAATTTCTGAAACATACAATTTTGTTCCTCTGAAATATATGATTCATTTTAATGAGAAATTATATCAGCTCTAAATTGTGAGTGAGATACATTTGAACATATCTTTTAACACTACTAATTAAAAAGCTAATTATTTGTACCAGAAATACTTGGTCAAAGGTGATATTTAATCTTTCATCACTTTGGAAAAATCTGTTTGCAAATGTGTAATTATTGTTACTCTTTTGCCAATTGCCAATGCATTTAAGGAACATTATTCAAGACAATATAAATTACTTTGTAACTGCTTTAAAAATTTAAATACGTTTATCACACCATTTGGAAAAAATAATTTGCAAAATGACACAGTGTGTTTTAACATAAGAAACACTTTATCTGTGAGATAGGCTAGAATCTGACAAAATCATTATATTTTGATATTTGTATCATTGTTTTATAATCTGAAATAATTGATACTACAGCCTCTTCACTGACCTTTATTTCTGGTATCTTTCTTGAAGAAAACTCTACTTCCCAACTAAAAATTTGTGCTTAATCAGTAACCATCTTAAGGTACATACTGTGCACTTCTCTAGGACTATAGTAAAAATGTAATTAAAATAGCAGAAGTCCAAATTTGGTTTTCAACTTGTAATAAGTCTTTAAACTAAAAATCATATTGAGTTTTTAATTAAATTAGAGCTAGAGCTTATTTTATTTAGGTTTCATTAGGCAACATTTACTTTTTGAGGGTTATGATATTCTTTTTGTATTAGCATTCAGATCTTCACAGTGGAATAGAATGCATGTGTATTTTAGCACGCTCGCCACAGCCCATTATACACTTCTCTTACCAGCTATGTATTCAGAGACATCATACTTCATCAAATTAGCTTGAAATTGATCAGAATGGGAGTATTTATGCCATGGAAGTTGGAAATGCTAAGTTTTATTCCTTTCTTTCACTTCTTATGAACTGGTTTGCTGATACATCCCTTCATAAAATGCTTAGTATTTTGTATGTAAATTATCTACAGCACTCCAGTTTCTTGCAATCAATGAGTATATTGTTTAACTAGGGTACTAAGTAGCATCAATTCTACAGACACCTCAACAGAATTTTAGAGTTATGCTTAGCTTTTCAACCCTGGGAAAAAATATTAGCTTTATGACATACAAACCTGTCAACGGTCTTTTCAAACCGCATACACTAGCTCTTGGTCTAGACCTAGATACTTTTATGTTCTTTAATACTAAGGTAGATAAGAAATTAGACTGTGCTAATTCATATTTTGTCAACATACTACAAGTACACATAAAATTATTTTACAATACCACCAATACTATGTTCCTTCCAAATTGTCTTCATTCAATAATGGTTAAAACAGTGATCATATGTCTTGCCTCTAGACACCTGTAGCTATTTGTTTTCAATGAAATTTTTGTCTCCAAGAAAGGCAGGATTACATTTTTTTTCTCAGAGATTGAGTTGATGTAGTATATCCTTATGTAAGATATTTTTGTTTGTATAAAAACATAATACACACTATGGCTCCATCTCACTAATGGGATATTATGTATGTATACACAGGAATTGGAATACCATGTCCAACTAAGCTGCTTGTGACTAGATGGTGTTGTTCTTTGCTTCTTGTGTTTTTGTTTCCTGTAATGCACATGTTAATTTTAAAAAATAAAGGTTATTTTACTAACCTGACCAAATAAAAAACAAATTTAGAGCCTACAGGCACATAGACTATATAGACAATTACAATAACTTGCTAAAGTGGAAAGTTAGAGATCACATAGGGAAGACATGTTACCCATTCTGAGAGGAAGTATCACATTTAAATTCAGTTGTGAAGGATGAACTCAAGTGAATTAATGAAAATTTAATGGCGAGAGCATTTCAAAAAGAATAATCATGTGAAATTTAGACGAAAGGGTCATAATACTTTGAAGAACTGGAGAACTGGTACTATTATTAAGTAATAAATTTTCAATAAAGAAGGGCAATCAATCATGTGATAGCAGTTATAAGGTTTTATTATGTCAGATATTTTAAATTATTTAAACCCTAATAAAAATGATTACCCCAAATTAGGGGGTTTGAGTCAGATTACTCTGAATTTAACATGAAAATGATTTAAAGAGAAAAACAGTGACAATAAGGAAACAATATACTTTTTCAGTAATTCAAATGAGAAGTTAGGTGAATTAAGAAATTTGATGAAACAGATATGATATATTATATTAGAAATACTAGAATGTTAGAGTGTTTATAGCTAGAGGGCAGATAGCCCAAGAGAGATATTTGGCTGGAGATGTGGATAGATATATAGATGCAGAGATACATAGATACATGCGCACACACACACACATGCACACACACATATTGGAGATGCTAATTGAAGTCACGTGGGCTGATTTGTTGTCTTGGGAAAGTTAACGATGAGAAGTAGAGATTTAAGGATAAAGACTTCAAGAATGCCATTATGTATGGAATAGGCAAAAAAGAAAAAAAAAGAAAGCCCAAGAAAATCCTATAATCACAAAGAAAGAGTAAATCCACTAGATGGATATGTGTGAAATCAATGAAAGAAAGGAAAGGCTTTGTAAGAAAGACAAAGGGGTCAATACTCCCAGGAGTCTGGCTTTAGCTGATATCACAGGGCAATACTGGTAAAGTTTGTTTTTATAATAGATTCAAGCAAAAGTGGAAATCACAGTGAATAAAGTTCATGTGAATGTGTCTTTTAATACTATTGCTCTAACAGTTAAAGCAAGTGTGTGTTGAAGGACATTTTTTTTGTTGTTGTGATTTGTTTGTTTTGGCTTGTTTACTTTGAAAAACATTTGAGAATGTTTATTTCAATTTTGGGGGATCAATAATATCAAGTTCATGAAAAGGGAAGAGTTAATGGAATCCAGATAATAATTTACAAAAGAGAAATACCATTTCTATGGATACCAGAAACTGAAGGGAGGACAAACTACCAGTTTCTTTCTCTCTCTCTCTCTCTCTTTTTTTTTTTTTTTTTTTTTTTTACTTAAGATTTAAGATACATCCACATCCTGAGATATTTCATTTAATTCAATACAAGTTCTTTGTGTGAAATCAATGTTGGTGCATTATTACCTTATTTGCAGTGCACAGCAGTATGGGTGTGTGTATCAATGTGTGTGTGAGAGTTTTAATGTAGAAAACCACATTCATACAAACTTAGGGTATTATTAAGTGTCAGGCTAGAAGAAATTGTGAAAGTGAAAAATGAAAATAAATCTATACCTGGAAGACTGTAAGAGGATTAAGTTGAGAGGCATAAAGTAGAGGCAATATTCAAATATTCATATTTAGAATTAGTTTCATTTTATGTCAATCATTCATTTTACTCATTTATTACAGATTTTCTTTTTCTTTCTTAGGATATTAATTTTGCCTTTTCTACTAAGAATATGGCCTAAATTCCCTCTAAGTTCCCTTGGCTATTCTCATTCTCTCCTTTTACAGACTCCTTCTCAAAAGTTTGGTTCTCATGATTTCCACTGATTTAAGGGTTCTCTACCTCAAGGCTATTGACTGAACTATTTCTTTTGTCAAGTTTAAACTCTAAGTATCTTTGATCATTCATTTGCCTTCAATATACTTAGAATACCCACAGAAGAGCATTCCATATTCTTATGTGTAGAACAAGACTCTGTCACTGTATATGACACAGAGTGAAGGAAGGCCATGTATTACTGTCTTTTTTTTTTGGTACTAGGGATTGAACCCAGGGGCATTCTATCTCTGAGCCACAGCCCCAGACCTGTTTTAATTTTTTTTGAAACAAGGTCTCACTAAGTTGCTGAGAGTCTAACTTGCTGGGGCTGGCCTCAAACCTGTAACTTCTCTGTCTTAGCCTGCCAAATACTTGGATTACAGGCCTGCACCACAATGCCCAGCTATAGTCTTTTATATATAGACTTAGGCTTGCTTTTTCTCCTCCCCTTCAACCAGGAAGAACACTTCAAATGTCTGGTAAAGAATCTTGGTAAAGAAGAAATGGTGATACTAAATATCTAACTACTTTCATCGAATTCTCCTGTCTCCAGTACCTTCTGAACATTATTTTCACAACCGCATAGTAATATTAATTCTCTAGCTTGGATAGTCCTACCTCATCCAAAAGAAGTTTTGTTTTATACATTTGGGTGATTTTTTTGTTTTTTTCATTGAACTTAATATATGTACAAAAAACAAAGGCTTTTAGTTTTAAAAATTGAGTTTCTGTTATGTTTTCACACCTTTTCTAGTACTTGTGACTTTCTTTTTTTTCTTTCTGAGCTCAGGGGCATTCTACCTCCGAGCTACGCCCCCAGCCCTATTTTTTATTCTTTATTTTGAAACCGGGTCTCACTAAGTTGCGGAATGCCTCACTAGGTAGCTGAGGCTGGCCGGGAACCTGGATCCTCTGGTCTCAGCCTCCCAAATGCTGGGATTACAAGTGTGTGCCACCACGCCCGGCATCCTTGTGACTTTCTTGCTTAAAAAAAAAATCTTTTCATATTCATTTCACCAGCATTTGAAGGAAAATTACTCTGTTCAGTTTTAAATATTTATCAGAAGTGCTACATTACTGTGTTATGACATATATAAGTAAACATATAGGCAACCTTCTAAATTAACATATTATTGTCTATTTATTTGTACATTTTTCTCTTATTTGCCACTCATTCCTCCTTGGTAAATACATTTCAAGACTATAAATAATAAACATATTTCATTATATAGAACAATTAACATTGAAATACTTGTGGTGTATGTATTTTCTTGTTAATATCTGAAAGTTTCATAAGTTTCTCTTGCTCAGAATAATTCTTTTAAATACTATTTATGAATCACACATATGGGTTTTGGGGTATTTTAAGCAAATTTAACATATCAATATTTAGCATTTTCTATATTTTTGCTAATTTTATTATGTTCTTAAGGGAAAGTATGTGTAGTTTTTTTTTTTCTGAACATTTTGCCATTTGAGAATCATTTAACGTAAAAAATTATTCTGTCCTTGTATCATTTTCTTCATAAACAATTGGAGAGCAGCATATGTAACTATACCATTGAATTTTTAAGTGTTCATACACAGAGTCCCAGGGTATTACTAATTAAGACTTATTTAGCATAACTCAGTAAGGTTTGTGTTTATGGCTTATTTCCAAATCCAACATTTTTTAAGAAAAATATAAGTAAAAAATCTTTTGTGCTGTGCAGCCTATATGCAGAAGAGAATTTTCCCATTCAAGGTGCTCTATTAAAATATCAAATCGGTACATTCTCAGGTGCGATTCACTCAATTAAGTGACCTTCATTTTCTTTGCATTTGTGTTTTTGCTTATTTTTTATTATTTATTATTTATTTATGGATTTGTTGGTGTGTGGGGGTGGGTACTGGGGATTGAACCTAGGGTTGTTCTACCTCTGAGTTGAACCCTCAACCCTATTTCAATTTTTTATTTTGAGAAAGGGTCTTGCTAAGTTGCCAAGGCTGGCCTTGAATCTGAGACCCTCCTTTCTCAGCCTCCCAAGTACTGAAATCACAGGTGTGAACAACTTGTGTTCCTGTTTGTTTATAAACATAAATCATTGAAGGAAAAGGGGATATGGGACTAGTTCTACTTGTGTATGGATACATTACTACATAATAATCTATAATTTCCAATTCTTAGTCTTTGCTTTAATTATCTACAATCTCTGATCCTTTGTGTGAGTTATTTGTGCTATAACTCTATGTCAGCTTTTACATTAGACTCAGAAGCTACCTCTTATACTAAGTCTGTCTTGGAGAACTCAGCAAGAAGTCATCTCACTTTTCATTATATATACCACTCTATTTTCATTTATTTCATGGCATTTACAATTTAACAGTATGCACTCAAAAGCCACAGACAGAATATCAACTATAAAGAAATTTTGAAACACATATATAATAACTTCTGTTAAGCGTTCTATTATTTTACAGTAAAATATTTTCTATAATTGTAAATACCCTTCTCTGGACCTTAGGGGTCTTTCTACTCTAGAGTTTATTAGTTAACTCATCACAGAAAACAACTATATAAATAACTGTCTTGTTCTATTTCCTAGATTCTTGTTGAAAAGAACACATAGATGCATTAGCGATAAAGATAGCACGTTGGCCTTAGGTAAACACCTTGTGTTCCAGGTGCTTTCTTTCTCTCACAAATCCATCACTGGAAGTCTGACCATTTTTATTTATTTTTATTTTTATTTATTTATTTATTTATTTATTTATTTATTATTTTTTTTTTTGCGGTTCTGGGGATTGAACTCAGGGGCATTCTACCTCTGAGCTACACTCCCAGCCCTATTTTTTATTCTTTATTTTGAAACCGAGCCTCACTAAGTTGTGGCGTGCCTCACTAAGTAGCTGAGGCTGGCCGCAAACCCGGATCCTCTGGTCTCAGCCTCCCGAATGCTGGGATTACAAGCGTGCGCCTCCACCCCCGGCTCCATTTTTATTTTTAAACTGACAAATGATTGAAATCTTCGAAACAATTTTCTGAGGATGAATTTGGCAACTATTATTACTGGTAAAACAATTGACCAAAGAACTAATTCATGGGTTCGGAGTTCGATTTATTAAAACAAAAACATTTATTCTTAATAGATCATTTTAAATTTTGTTTTATAACAGTGCTTGAATATGAGCTCAGTGTGTCTCTGCCCAAACTCCTTAGGTATTTCTAAACAAATATAAGCTGGACATGATAGCATACATCTGTAATCCCAGCACTTGAGAAGCTGAGACAGGATCACAGGTTCAAGGTCATCCTCGGCAAGTTAGGAAGACCCTTAGCAACTTAGTAAAAACCTGTTTCAAAATAAAAATTAAAAATTTCTGCAGATGTAGCTTAGAGGAAGGATGTCCCTGGGTTCAATCCCAAATACTAAATATATGTATATATTATCTATAAATTGATTAGTTTAGATCTAATGTTTTTTACTGTTAAAAAATAGGAGAAAAGGCACTATTACTAGCACAATAGATATTTGGGATGACAATAGTGGAAGAAATAAAATGATGGGTCCAGTTATTATTAACTGGACCTAGATTTTTCCTAGATTTTCTTCTCCGATTCTTGACTTGCCCTGTTGAACAGGTCAGTATCTGGTTACAGAAGATAAGTCATTATGCCCAGTGCATAGATTTTTAATTGCATATTAAAATTAATTTAGATGTAAGAAAGTGATTGTTAATCTACCATGAAAAGTGCCATTTCTATAAAAGCTCTTGAAAATGTCCACAGGAAGTTTCAAAAATAGAATTGCAATTCCTACACTTTTTTTCTTTACTTTGGTTCTTCTCATTATTACTATGAATCACAGCATAAACATAATTATATACCTCACCATGGTATCAGGAAAAGTCATGTAATGAGTATGGAATAACTAAGCCAGTTGATTTTTGACAAAAGAACCAAAAACATATGGTGGAGAAAAGAGCATTTTCAATAAATAATGTTGGGAAAACTGGAATAGCCACTGCAGAAGAATGAAAATAGATCCCTATTGAAATCTCACCCTGCAAAAAGTCAAGATGGACCAAAGACCTAGAAATTAGTTCAGAAACTATGCAATTACTACAAAAAAAATATATATATATATGTATATATATAACAACTTAACAAGAGGAAAACTTCATTTGTGCTCACCATTTGGATGTTCCATCCCATGGTATGTTGGCCAGTTGCTTTTGACATCTTGGTGAAGCAGAACATTCTGGCAGGAACACATGTGAACAAAATTCTTCCTGCTTACCCCCTGGAAGACAGGATATGAAAGAAAACAGCAGGAAGAAGTCACATAGTCCCATTATTGCCTTCAAAAACATGTTTTCAATGGCCAGAAGAGCTCCCTTTAAGTCCCAGGTATTAAAGTCTTCACTATCTATCTCCCAATAACGCCATGCTGGGGAAGTGGCCTGTATCAAACTGGCTCTTGGAAGATGTTTATCCAAACCAGAGCATGCTCCTTAATCCTCTGGCAACTGTTATTGCATTTTTTGCATCTGTGAGTTTGACTATTACAGACACTCCATACAAATGAAACTATTCAGCAGTTTTCCTCTTGTGACTAGCTTCTTTCTGTTAGCAAAATATTCTCCATGTTCATCTATGTTGTTGCATGTGGTGTTGGGACCTGTGTATAGTGTGTATGGGGATGGAAAATGGTATAATGACTACGGACAAAAGTATTGAGGTTTCTATGAAAAGCACTAAAAATAAAATTACTGTATGATCTAACAATGCCACTTCTGGGTATATATCCAAAAGAATTGAAGTCAGGATTTTGAAGAGATATCTCTGCTATCATATTCTTTGTAGGACTATACACAATAGCCAAAATACGGAAACACCAGTGTCCATGGCAGATCACCAAGTAAAGAAATTTGTATATATGAATTACTGAACAACATATAATGTATCTAAATGAGTCATATATTAAGAAATATATATTATTACTCAGGGCACATCTACCAATTCTATTTTAGATGATGGAAAATTATAGCAAATACTAGCACAATAAGTCTTTTATACACTAACAGTAGCAGATATGCCTCCTTTCATTTTCCAGTATTAGTTTTCTTCTCCTATTCAGTCCTCCAATCTCTACTTCATTCACTGATTTTGGAAGAACTATTAATGAAAAATCCCCATAGGGGTGTCAGTTTGTCCCAGCAAATAAATATTTTAAAAGTATAAATAGAAAAAATGTACGCAATGCTTTCTATATGTTAAGTGATGTTTTAGATTTGGATTTTCCCATTATTCCTTCAATTTGTAACAAGCATCATAAGGAATACAGTTGATACTCAAAATCAGGTTTCTTGGGTTCCATAAATACTTCTTAATTACTTCATTAAATCGACACTTCAAAATACTACTACCTTGGAGTAGGCAAGATGTTTGACGTTGGCAATTCTATTCCCTATTAATCTATGCCGAAAGGCATTGATCCCTTTCTTCCTTTGAGGTAGGAGGATTCTCATGTGAGCCTTTCTATGTGATACCCCAGCACTTTCCATTGCCTTCATTTACATATCAGTGAAAAAATTAATAAATATACATGCTTGCCAAAGAAATATATACTTATTCACAATAATGTACTAAAATAGCCTTTTCAGATATAATTTTTGGCTGAATGAAAATTCTATTTGACTCACAGAACTAACTGTCCTTGATCTCAGTTGTAATTCAGGAGAGTCACAACATGGTTATTTTGCACATATCAGGTCATTTTAAAGACTCTCAACAGTTCCTTTCTGTTTATGTAAATCATACTTCATGAGAGTCATTCTTTTAAAATGCGTGATTTTATGTTCTTTAATGACTGGCTACACACCAGGGTGGTCACTGGAGATCAGTTGTTCTCTGGAATAAGAAAAGCAAGCATTGCACACTCCAGAGCATTCATCTGTCAGTTCTGATATGCCATTCATTGCTGAAAAGAGAGAGACTCTCAGTAACAAACTGCCTTGGGAGCCAAACAACAATAACCGCCACGAGAAGACAGTATTTAATAACTGCATACCTCCTGTGGGCCATGCAATGTGCCAAGTGTTCATTGCATGCATTATCCTTAATCAGTGTGATAATACTTTGGTGTAGGGATTATCACTCCTAGTTTATAGAAGACTAACAGAGGTTTAGAGAGATTAAGAGATTTTTTCTTAACATCTGCAGAGCTAGTAGATTGTATATTGGGAATCACAGCGCCAGAATGATTGCCTCTAAAATCAAGAATCTTGAGGACAGTTCACGAATAAAGGGATATTATCAATGCATGACATTAACATTTTTCAGAGAAAGGGTTTCAGTCATACTAGGTTCTATCACTTGACATAAAACTATTTATTTACATAATAGTGAAAAATAAGACTTGGTTAGGTCAAGGTACCTAAGTATGCTGGATTTCCTAGGCAATGAGTGAGTCTGCAGGTTCATATTTTCCATGTATTTTTTTCTATCACATGCTATCCATCTATCTATTCTGTTAACCTCTCTCTTGCTTCTTTGTCATATACAATCTAAATGGTCATATTTAGTCTAATAGGATTTCTGAAACATTTGAGTCTCCATTTCAAACTTGAATTCTAAGGTCTGATCCATGAGTCTAATGTCAAAAATTGGGTATCTGTTTAAAGAAATATCCTGTTCCTTACAACCTAACTAAAATTAATTTGGATTTATCATTGGTAATGCGGTGTTATGGACTGAATGTTTGTATTTACCAACTAAAAATTCATAGGTTGAAATGTAGCCACTAATATGCTGGTATTTAGAGAAGGGACCTTTGGAAAGTTTCGGATCAAGAAGGTGGAAGTCTTATAAATCAGAAGAAATGTTATTCTAGGAAGAGGCCAGAGAACTAGTTCACTGTTTCCCCATGTGAGCATATAATGGGAAGTTAGTATTCTAAAACCTTGAAGAGAGCCCTCCTTAAAACCTAATATACTGGCACCTTGATCTCAGATTCCAAGCATCTAGAGCCATGTCAAAAAAATTCTGTTGTTTATAAGCCACATAGTCTATGTGGTACTTCGTTACAGTAGATCAAATGATTAATACACACAATTTTTCTCCTTCCACATTCAACCTATCTCCTAAACCTATCTCCACTTTATCCCTCAAATTAAATATTTAGTAGACATAGCTAGCTCATATGTTTTATCATTAAGCATTTCCAACCAGGGATTTTGTACTGCAAATTTTATATGTTTAGTACTTATTGATCAATAGTTTTCTCCCTGGTCCCTTCTACTGTTTCTGTTCCTACTTTATTAAAAGCATCTAATCATTTATTATTTAGTTTATTTAGATACTTTTCATTGTGTCTTTGTCTAACACTATCCTCTCTCACCTCTGCTACATAGCTGCTTCTACACTGAGCTCTTCTAATGCAAGATAAGCATGTCAGTAACAGTTAACTCCTGTTAAAGTCTTCTCACTGCCACTTTACACATGCAAATCTCTAGTATGCTTTGCACATTCTTCATTGCCTGATCAAATTCCTGTGACTAGTTTCATCTCTTCCTCCCAATGGTTCTTCTCAAAACCTATTGTAGTGAGCCGGGCGTGGTGGCGCACGCTTGTAATCCCAGCATTCGGGAGGCTGAGACTGGAGGATCCGGGTTAGAGGCCAGCCTCAGCTACCTAGTGAGGCACTCTGCAACTTAGTGAGACTCGGTTTCAAAATAAAGAATAAAATATAGGGCTGGGGGTATAGCTCGGAGGTAGAATGCCCCCGAGTTCAATCCCCAGTACCGCAAAAAAAAAAAAAAAAAAAAAAAAAAAAAACCTATTGTAGTAAGCATAATAATGGCCTCAAGGATGTCTGTATCCTAATGTCATTTGGAGATGTGATATCGAGATGAAAGGCCATTTTGAATTAGCCTTTGACCCCAGTATAATCATGTGCATTCTTAACTGTGAATTTAAGAGAAAACTGAGAGAAGATATTATTAAAGGAAGATGGACCAAGAGATAAAAAACCTTTAGAAACTGGAAAAAGTAGGGGAATGCATTGTCTCATAAGGACTTATAGAGAATCATGTCCTGCAAACACCTTAAATTTAGCTCAATGTGATCCATATTGGATTTTTAACCTGCATAACTGTAAGATAATAAATCTGTGATGTTTTAAAGTGCTATGTGTGTAGCAATTTGTCTTAGAATTCATAGGAAACTAATACACCTGTGATCCAGAGTACTATAGTATTTGTATTTTCTTGAGTTCACTAGATCGTTTCACAACTTCACACTGTTAGAAACAGATTTTAGGGGAGAGTTAAATAAATACTCATGAACTCAAAAGTAACTCAGCAAGGTACTTTACTACTTACTTCTGCTCAGAAGGGTGCAGCATACCCTAAAATCGGGACAAGTACACCTCCAGGGAAGTCCGGGCTTCCTTTTATCTTCGTAATGCATAGCCCACTATATCATCCCCCATTGACTGGGGTGAGACTTCAGAATCTAATCTGATTGGCTAGTTTTCCACTGGGCAAGTTTTTTTGTTTTTTGTTTTCTTTAGAACAAAGGAAAATAGGAAACCTATATGTCCCGTAGTAGAGCATCCGAAACATGTACCCAAAAGTTATAGAATGGATTCCTACGCTACTGTTATAAAATGGATACTGGTCAATCTTTATATTACCTTATAACTTCGATAGAAAAGATCATTTTTGTTTCTTACAACACACATTTTCGGCTGGGCATGGTGACCCACACTTTTAATCCCAGTACTGCCTCAGCTACTTAGTGAAGCCCTTCACAATTTAATGAGACCCTGTTTCAAAAAAAGAATGAAAAATAGGACTGGGGGTATATCTCAGAGGTAGAATTCCCCTGGGTTCCATCCCCAGTAGTGAAACACACACACACACACACACACACACATTTTCCTTAAATTTTTTTCTATGTTTGAAATATTTTTCCTAAAATTTAGACTGTATATGAAAGCAGAATTACACAGAGTTGCATGTTCTACATATGTATCACTGATTAATAGTCAGAATTGAGCATTGTGTTGTTTTTTTCTCACTATATGCATAATATAATTCTCACACTTTTCAAACCATTTTATATGTATTAACACGGTTCCTCTATGCCTGTCATTAAATCCTAGGAAGAAAGATACCTGTTTCTGCCAATTGCATGCTATAAAACCTGGTTCATAGTGAGTGAACAATGGAAACTTACTCTTTTTTTAAGTCACAGAAAATAAGAAGTTTTAATTCAGTATTTTCATGTACTATTACTCATCTATTTTCACAAAAACTCAACTGACATTGCTGATGGAAGCACTCACTTGAAGAATGTGATCATCATGGAATTACTGCTTTAAAATATTTCATATATATATTTGTTTTATGTATTCAAAATAATTTTCTTAAAGAAAACAATCCAATATGCAAATTATGTATATATTTAGATATGAATTTCTAAATAAAAGGGAAGAATAGGAAATAAGTGTTGCCCATTTCCCACACAAATGTGCCCCTGACTGAAGTCCAATTTCGATTTTTTAAGTTTTCCAATTTGATCACTTGCATTCTTAATCATTTAGGTTAAATTTGCGATAGCTAAAAATATAGCATAAAATAAAAGTTCTAGTATATTGTCCTCTATCTTAATTTGATTTTTCATGATATTGAAAATTTTATTTGTATCTACAGATATGCATATTCCTATTATCAATTTATTATAGAATTCATTATATTCAGAAATTCATTAACATTTCTCAATGAGTTTGAGAAGAAAGGGGATCAACATCTTGTTCTTAAACTGTTATGTTAAAAGGTTATGATTGCAATGTTCTTATAACCTTTATCCTGGATAAGAATTTCAAACTTAATTCTAAGTAGATAACTGGAAAATATTATGATGTTTCTGTGAGAAATAAATTTCCATGGTGTTGTAAGAAAACATACATATCCAAAAGTGGCTTAGCAAGGTGATTTTACTTTCTTGCAAAGTAAAGTAGAGTTTTGATTGTAGAGTTTATTTATAATCAATTTGTAATTTACAACTATATCCAAAAAGCCATCAAATGAATAAACAACAAGATGCCACTAGTTGGATTATCTGGGAAAGTCATTTATCTCTAGATATGAATTAGCTGATGATCCTTATAATCTTTTCCCTTAGATATGTTTGAGAGCAAAAGTAAAGTAAAGTAAGGTCAGGTATGCAAATACCAAATGGCAGAAACCTGCTGGGCCTTTTATTCCTCATGTGAAGCTTCTGTGCTGTACTCCTATTGTGGGAGCATAGCTTCACAATCTTCATGCCATTGGTTTGAAGGGATACTGGAGAGGGCAACATTTGCAATTTTTAAGTTTAAGCTATTCCTTTGCAAGAAAAGATTTAATTATATGCTCAGAACCCCTTGCTCCTTTTAAATACATCACTACTATTTTCTTCAAATTCTGATACCATATGGCAACTTTTGTTCTCAAAGGCACCTTATACTAAACTGGCAGGAACCCCAGAAGTGACTGCCCCAAACGAGCAGAAAAGGTCTCCTGCCCTTGTTATTCCATTGGGCTTTGTCTCCATCTTGACCATGGCTGAACCCATGGCCATAGGGAAGGAATCTGGGTGCTGTGGTTACAATCTGCTCAGGCTTGATAACATTTTTCTAAAACAATCTTAAACTGCCCTAATTGCAATTTTGTTTTGTTTTGTTTTGTTTTTAATCAAACCATTTAACTTACCTTCTTCCTTTTTTTTTTTTCTTTAACAGTACCATCACTCTCTGGGCCCCAGCTTTATAATTTTTAATGACATCTTATAATTTTACTTTACCAGACTTAGATAAATTTATTTGTGAATGATTTATAACTGATGTGAACTAAAAGGTATTTGGATCCATTTTGTTGTTTTTAATTTATGAGGGTTCAGCTCATTTATCTATAATTGGCATACCTAATCCTCATCTCGTCCAAAATCTGCCAAAAGATGTCCAGTCATGATATGGGCTCCTGGGTCCAAATTAAATAAAAATATTTAATCACCCTTTGTTTCTTTTTGTCCTGAGTTCCCAGATTATCTCTCCAATACAAGGAAATATTTGGTTACCTCTCATGATTTTTTTTTTAACCTTTGTCAGTGCACAGAGCTACCTGGTCTCCATGATGCACTTTTCTCTGTGTTTCTGCTTATTGTTGGACAAGGAATGGCAGTAATTCCTCTATCTGCGACCACCAGCAACTAAAGAGTGAACCCATCTCCTCAGAAAGAGATCCCCTCAATCCCCAGGTGACAATTTGAATCCTCATACAGGACCACCAAATTATCAGAAATAAATTTCCATGGCATCATAAGAAGAGATAGATGTTTGAAAGCAGCTCAGTAAGGTGATTTTACTTTTTGAAAAAAAGGGCCTCTCCAACAATAAAGTCAGGTGTGCAAGCACAAAATGGGTAGAACTCTTCTGGGTTTTTTATTCCTAATGAGACACTCCTGTACTGTATTCCTATCTGTGGGAGTGTACCTTCAGAATCTTCACCTGATTGGCTAGAGGGGATGCCAGAGGAAGGGTTGACATTTGTAATTTTTCAGCTTAAGCTATTCCTTTGATAGAAAAGATCCAATTATATTCTCATTCTTCTGTTATTTGCAACTTTCTGACTGGAGGTTTGTCAAATATTGGGTAACTAAAATTAGTATTTTGCATTAGATTTTGGTGGAAAAAAATACCATCTCTGAACTTTCTTATCTAGAACTTTATCAGACAGCTGCCAAAGTTGTCCTTGTGCTATTTCCTTCCTTGTGCACACATTAGGGATGAAAGAAGGCTAGAGTTAGATAAGAACTCAGTCAAGTGGATTGTTCAAGGGGATTCATCTGAAAGCCTTTTCAAATGTCACATTGTATTTAGGTTCTCAGGAGAGATACAAGTCATAAGGTGAATGGATATATAGAGAGATTGATCTATATTATCCATGCATCTACTTATCAATGATAGATTGATAGATAATATTTATTAGAGGAATTGGCTCACACATTGACAAAATATGAGAAGTTCTATCATAAACCATCTGCAAGCTGGAGAAACAGGGAAGCCAATGGTTTGGCTCAGTTCAAGGGCAGAAATCTCAGAAGCAGAGAAGGTAATGATACAACTCAACCAGATTCTGAAGAGTTTAGAGTTTTGGGGAGAAGGAATACTAGTATGAATTCTACAGCTCAAAAGCTGGAGAACCTCAGACTTTGATTCCAAGGAGAGGAAGCATGCATAAGATCCAGAAGACAGAGCAGGAATTCAACTTTTCTCTAGCTTTTTGTACCATCTGTGCCCGGGCTGAATGAAGGAACCTACTCACATTGAAGGCAAATTTTTCCAATTCAGTCTACCACATCGATATTTTCTGGAACTACAGTCAGAGACACACCAAGAAATAATGTTTGGCCAGTTCTCCAGGTTTTCACTAACTCAGTCAAGTTGACACCTAAAACGAATTATTGTACACACATATAAAGATATGATTCTGGCCGAGAATGGAATGAAGTGGATGTCATCATTTATGATGTTTCAAAACCTGACAAATTATTCACTTTAGAAAAGCATACAGATTTAAGAAGATTGTATTTTTAAGTATAGGATATAATGAGACCCTATCCAAGAGCAAGATTTCTGTCATGAATGACACTAAAGGGCTACGTTTCATCAAGAACCATTGTGAGTAATGATGATGCAAAAGGTACAAGATCATAGGATTTTCCAGTACAAACCTAAAGGAAAATCAGAAATGATAGTCCAGAGAAAAAAGGTAGAAGAACTTTGTGAACTACTGTAACCTGTGCAATTTCCCATGTGCATTACTTTTCCTATCCTTGCCTTTATGTTAATATTGATTTATAGAAAATATTTGTATTAAGAATTATGTTAGATAATGGAGGAGAGATTTTATGTATGCAACAGGACTCTATGATTCAAAATTACTCTTTGAAGCTCTTTTTATTTCTATTTGCTCTCTCTAATTCCATTATTTTGTAGGATGGCTGTGTTTTAAGGTCTTTTTTGTGTTTTTCTAATGCTCTATATGAAGCTATCTAAAGTTTTCCATGCTAGTGGTCTACATGCATTATATTTTATTCAAATTGAAATTAGGCAAAATATGACGTGTAATAATGAGTACTAATGAACTCTTTATTTGCAAATTCAGAAAAGTATGAATGTCTTGAGAATTATAAACTGCTAAGCAGTTTCAAAGCTTGCAAACCAAATGAAAGGTAAATTAGGTTTATAGGATTGTCACATTATGATGAAAATTCTACTGGCAAAGACATATAGCTGACATTGGTTTTCAGAATATGTTCAGAGATGATATGATATATATCATATCAACTCTGAGAAATGTTAGTGGCAGGTGTACAGTTATTTTAACAATCAATTTTGCTGGAAATATTGATTATTTTTTATATTGTGAAGCATTAACAAGAGGTCTTGATTCAAGTTCTGAAAAAATAATAAAGTTTAATCATTTTTTATGAAAATTTTGTGTGTATATGATTCTGGGGATTGAACTCAAGTAGCATTCTACCTCAGAGCTACATCTCCAGTCCTATTTTATTTCTTATTTCGAAACAAGGTTCTAGCTAAGTTGCTGAGTATCTGGCTAAGTAGTTGAGGATGGCCTCAAACCTTTGATCCTCTTGTCTCAGCCTCCTAGGCAACTGCCACCTCACCCAGCTTGGTATGGAAATTAAAAGTGAAAATGTCATGAGAAATTTCGAACAATTGAAATTTCAATTTTTATTGCATATATTTGCCAATAAAAAACCAAGTACACTAACCTGAAATAAATATATTTCCTTGAGAAACTAAGGAATTTTCAGAATTCACTAGTATTTTATCTAAAGCAACAGATTCCTAAAATATAACTTGCCATTAAAGTACAGATTCTGAATGTAGAAAAAGCACAGCTGGACTTGTCTTTGTTGTTCTTAACCATGCATTTTAAAAACTATCTACTTTTCATGGTTTTGAATCCTAGTTTCAATCGAGTGTTGTATTCATAAAAAAAGATCCTCATGATTCATAGGTGAGTACTAAAAATTATTTTGAAGCATTCCGTCTCAAAGCACACCATTTAAATGTTAAATGGAAAGCTAGCTAAGCACTTGTTCCATTGTTCTCGTCTAGGGCTTAAAATAATATTTTATATGAAATACAATATCAAATAAAATATGTGCTAGAATGTTTTCTGTATTATAATTTAGTCATTACACAAGTGGAATTTTACTAACTCTTAGAGTACAAATCCCTCTGGTTTCTTGTTTAATTTTTTTTTTTAAATTCTTCATATTTTGCTTTTCTAACCTGTGCAAACTCTTCCTGGAAATAGTCTTTTAGATTAGTCCCAGTTTGAGGTTTTCATTAACCCTTCTTATTTATGCTTCATGTTTTATTTATTTTTCTAATTAGAAACCCAGCCAGGTTTAAATGCTGAAATCTGTAAGCATGCAGAAGGGACCCACATTTTGTCTTCTGGAGTCTTAGGTGTGCGTAATCAGTGCCCCTTGTAGAAATGCACACCATGAGCTAATTTTTATAAAACTGGAACCAGCCTCTCATATAATTTTTATAATACCATAAAACCTAATGTTATGTTAAATTATTTTTTTTATATTCAACAAGGACATTAGGAGGAGAAAAGTCACTGAAAGGCAGTCTTTTCAATGTTCCTTTGCCTTTCAATCTATAATGGATATCCTTTAATTTTCTTTATTATCAGATAATTACAAGGATTAAAATGATTTCAACTGACAATATCTTTAATATTTTAACATACATAGTTTACAATGTTTTTAAATTATTTCAAGCCATCTACATTTTAGAGTTGAAACATTTCCTGGGCAAAGAAGATATGAATTGGAAACAAAATATCTTGCTTTATTTACCAACTAGTATTCTTTTGCAGGAGTAGGGCATGGTAGCACACTCCTGTAAACACAATACTTGGGAGGCTGAGACAGGAGGATCCCACATTTGAAGCCAGCCTCAGCAACTTAGCAAGGCTTTCATTGACTTAGCAATATCATGTTTCCAAATTAAAAAAAGAAAATATGGCTGGGAATGTAGCTTGGAGGTAATATGCCCCCGAGTTCAATCTCCATCACTACACACACACACACACACACACACACACACACACACACACACACACATCATTTGTTAATGTCTACTTTCAGACTTTTTAATATTAACCAGTTCTTTTATAACATTGGTAGGGCTTCATACACAAGCTGTGTTTTTACCCTCGCTGTGTATTTTACTTCACTTCAAACTAAAATATCTTTTTAGTGAAGATCCAGCCATGATCATTGTAATAAGAGCAGCATCAAAGTGAACAAGTGAAAAATTCACAGATTTCTAACTATGTTAAATTTTTTGTTCTGCATAAAAAGATGTAAGACAAAATAATTCTTAAGCTACTATTTTAGCTTGACATTTTAAAGAATTCTGTGGTTTATACAAGATCACAGTTACAAAATGCACATTTATGACTCTAAGTCACATATACTGAGCCAACAACCAGCTTGGGCTCTCCCCAATCCTAGTACAACATTTTGTCAAATGCCGAAATATGCGTTCTTATTATAATATTTAATTACTTATGTCTCTGGTAAGTCCTTATTGTTTTTATTATCATGTACGTTTTAACCTTTTCACTGTCACTAGTAGCCATTATTCTGGCTATTTATGTAGGAACTAGTGGTCATGCTGTCTTCATTTACTTTTCTATTTTCTATACCTAAATTGCTTCATATTTTATTTAAAGTTGCCTTATGGATTTTACATCTTTTTTTTTTTTTATTCAAATTGTCACGACCCTTGCCTAGGTAGTCCATCAACTAATTATATTACCCTTGTTTAGGTATTCCATCAACTAATTATTGAGTTATCACAGAAATTTCATTTCTGCTCACATTTTCTCTAATCTCAACACTTTTGATACTTCTGCTCGTCATGGCCAACCCAGTGCTGCTGGAAAACCAAGGCCATCATACCACTACACTGGTCAAGACTGCAAGAATGCACTTTGTTTCTTGAGCAAGTACAATATGAGCACATATCACTTATCCAACACTCATCTGAGTTTTATATTAAACCATGACCTTTTGTCATCATTTTTTTTTTGCTTTTCCCTGAACATGATTATTTTTTCCTTTCAACCTAGTCTTTACTATTCTCAGGCCATCTAAATTGCAACCTTTAATCAGCAAATGTCTGAGTTTATTAAAGAAACCTTCTGCAGTGATTTTCTCCTCTCTAAGAAGCTCTTCACTCTGTTTCTGGAACAGATACAAATATAACCAGGATGTGAGAGTGTGTGGAAGGTCAGGATTAGGAATGTCAGGAAAACATTTTCCTAATAATTAGCAATTAAGCGGACTCCTTAGGTGTTAACTAGAGAAAGGATACAGAGGTAGGCATGGTGCTGCTTGCCTGTGATCCCAGTACTTGGGAGACTAAGACAGAAGGATCATAGGTTTTGAGGGTAGTCTCAGCAATGTAGTGAGACTCTCAGCAACCTAGTTTCAAAAACAACCAACCAACCAATTAAACAAACAAACAAAAAAATGGATTGGGGGTGTGGCTAGAAGGTAGAATGACCTTGGGTTGAATCTCCAGAGCCAATTAAAAAAATAATAATAATAATAATAATAATAATGAGGAGAAGGAAGAGGAGGAGGAGGAAGAGGAGGAGGAGGAGGAGGTAGAAGAACGGAAGGAAGGGCACACAGGAGGAAAAAAGATGGAGGGTGAAATTCAAGTATGCTGATGCACGAGGAATTAAAAATGTTATTTTGAGCCGGGCGTGGTGGTGCACGCTTGTAATCCCAGCATTCGGGAGGCTGAGACCAGAGGATCCGGGTTCGAGGCCAGCCTCAGCTACCTAGTGAGGCACTCCGCAACTTAGTGAGACCCGGTTTCAAAATAAAGAATAAAAAAAAAAAAAAATAGGGCTGGGGGTGTAGCTCGGAGGTAGAATGCCCCTGAGTTCAATCCCCAATCCCCAGTACCGCAAAAATAAATAAATAAATAAATAAATAAATAAAAAAAATAAAATAAAAATGTTATTTTAACGGGCAAACAGAGAGGTAGAATGGAAATGGAATGGGAGAGAAAATAGAGGTTAAGACAGTGCAGGATTTTGTAAAAACAGTCTTGAAATGTATATTAAAGGGCAACAGGAAGTCATAGAAGGTTTTGAAGCAAAAATGATGGCACTTGAATTACATTTTTAAAACCCCTGTAGTGTTTGACAAATGTAGTGCATAAGTTAAGATTTCCAAATTGACCAAAAGATAATAAATGTGGATGCAAGAAAAGTGTTTACAGGAAGTTGATACCTGGCAGGTAAGGGTTAACACAAGAATCTCAGTTAACGGTCTACCACATAGAGCTTAGGAGAGAAAAAATGAGATTAAGATGGGAGTTAGTACATAAATGGTGAAGGATGAAATGATTTGACTTGGGAATCTATTCATTCAACAAATACTAATTAAATATCTACTAGGTATCAATTCCAGAGAATATAAAATGTAACAGTACAGACTGGGAAAATTCATTTGCTAATGGATCTTAATTAATGCTGAGAAGAATGAGGAAATAAGTATATACCAGGTTATTTTTGTGCAATGCAAAAAAAAAAATTGTGACAGAGAAGGAACATAGGGGACACTGAGGAAATAAGTTTTGACAATTTGAAATAGAATTTATAATACGCAAATAAGTGTTTTCAACAGTATGAAAGAAGGCATTTTAAGGTTCTTGGTGCAGTTAGTACAATTTTGACAATACAAAAGAACATTGGATATATTCACATATTCATAAGATAAAAAATACATGCTATTTTGGAAGAATTGTTTTAGCTTCTGAATACTATGAAAGATTAAAGATGACAACATTGGGATCTTTATAGCAGACTAATTTAGCAGAGTTTACTTTTCTTTTTTGCCTCTCCTTGGTCACTGGAGAAAGTTTTAATTTATGTACTAAAGTATTAATTTTTTTTACATCAGCAAGTTTCGTATTTTCTTATAAATATATACATGTATATATATAATGTATATATATATTTATATTTATGTATATATAAATATATACATGTGTATATATATCATATATATTATATATATAATATATATCATATATTCTTATAAATATATACATATATATCATATATATTATCATATATATCAGTTATAAATGTATATATTTATATACATTTATAAACTGTTTATGATATATATATATATATATATCATAAACAGTTCTCTCCTTCTTGTGTGTCACACTTATTTTAGCCACGCATGGCATTTAAATTTTCATTTAATAAATCAATCCTAACCCTCACGGTATATATCCAATAGATTTTTTTTTCCAAAATACGTAAAAGGAATACCTTTATATTACTTCCAGTTTTAAGCCATTTTGAGATCATGAAAAGGATTGGTATTCAGAAGCTTAAAAGGGACATGAAATTGTTAAAATACCTCTCTATGCATTTAGATAATATGTATTTCTGATGTAATTTTTTCCCTCCGAGGCAAATCTAACAAAAAACGATTTTAGTCTCTGAATTGCATAGCACCGATTTTGAGTTGGTTTTCCCTTAATATCTTTGTGAGATCACTCTTTATGTGACTGCTTTGAATAGACTTTTTATTATCCCTCTTAAGTAAAGGTTCATTTTTATAGCTCTCAGAGATAGTAATTTACTGTATTGCTTTTGAAATGTTAAATAAGACACATCTTATCTCTGGTTTCTGCCTGTAACTCTTTTTACACAAATTGATTTAAAGTGTAATGTAATAAGTAGAAGCAAAGGTTAGAAAAAATGAGCTGAGGGGAGGGAAAGAGGCATGAACTTTTCCTACCCATTCATAGGGGATGGCAGAGGATTGAATAATGCCTAAAACAGACACAAAGGAATTGAAAAAAAGAAATATTATGTTATCTTATAATCATCATTAGGAAGAAAATCATGAAAAGAGTGATTAACAACTTGTAAGCATAGTTGTTTAGTGAAATATCTTAAGATGTTTATTTTTACACATGAATATCTAACTTTGTGTCTGAATACCTAATGTAGATTGGTCCTTGAGAGATTTTAAACACTATATTTATATTCCAAGTAAATTTAACCAAACAATTCAGGTCATTAATAATATTTATGTATACATGAAATACAATTTAGAATTTGGAAACCTGTGAATGAGGCAGTTAAAAAAATGCAATCTTTAGCAAACTGTGTGACCTTCTATAAGGAAAAATCTTGTGATTTTCCTACAGTGGTTTAAATAATTTCTTTAGAATATAAGCAGATGAAAATCCATTCATCTATTGATGGACATCTTAGCTGGTTCCATAGTTTGGCAATTGTAAATTGTGTAGCTATAAACATAGATACACATGCATTGGTCTGATAGTTTGGTTTCCATTATTTTGGGTAGATACCCAGAAGTGGTGTTGCTGAATCATATGGTAGGTTCATTCCCATTCATCTGAGGATTCTCCATACTGTTTTCCAAAGTGGTTGCACTAATCTGCAATCCCACCAAACATGTATTAAGGTTCCCACTTCTCCACACCCTCACCAGCATTTGTTGTTGTTAGTGTTTTTGATAATTGCCATTCTGATTGGGGTTAGGTGGTTAGGTGAAAGCTCAAGGTAGTTTTGATTTGCATCTATTTGATTGCTTAGGAATAAATGAAGAGAAATAGAAGTGGTAGGTATGTGGTTAAATATAAATCAAAATTTCAATTTTAATTTCTCTAAGATACACATATCCCCTTAGTGGGAAATCTATGACATTAGACTGTGCAGTTTCAAATGGAGGTAGATTGAATATTTATGGTGACTAGTAAAAGGATAAAGAAGATTAATAGAATTATGCAGAGGTAAGTTCTTTCATTATATTTGCATTTCACTTATGCAAGTATCACAACATATAATGTGAGAAAAGATTGCTATTATAATTCATAATTTAAAGTTTTAAAATAAAACAAAGCAGTAGATAATTAAAAATGGAATTCTTATTATATGTATTATATCATATATATTATATATAGTGTATTCCTTTAAAAAACAGTAAAAGAGGAACAGAAGAGAAAAATAAACCATAAAATAAATAATAATGACTAATGAATAGTAAATATTAGTAAATAGTAAAGCAGGTTAAAACAATTCTAAAGCTATCTCACTAACCCACCACATAATTGTTATTTTAGTTACTGTGTGCTTAGCTATGAACATTTTGGTAGGCACATTTATTTACTTATTCATTTATTTACTAGTATTTGGAAACTTTTCATTTTAACATAACAGTCCTATTAGAGTTTATAAATTTTAGGCTCTTTTGAACTAGCGGAGTTTTGATCTCATGTAAACATCTATGAAAATATGTTAGATTAGATTTAAAAGATTTGTCAGAAGAAGAGAAAACAAACAAGTTGACAAAAATATTTGCAAAACATGTATTCAATGCTGTGTAGTTTCAAGTACAGTATTTTCATAATTAACTGCTTCAAATTGATAAGAACAAACATATTTCAGCAGAAAAATGGGTAAAAGAGTTGAACAGGTACTATGCAAAAGAAAATTTCCAAATGGATATATTGTTCAGCAAATATTTGTTAAGTGAACAAATACATGAAAAATATTACTCAGATTAAGAAATAAAATATTATCAGCTCCTCAGAGGCCCCCTTCATACTCCCTATCAGTTACCACCTGAGGGTGACTACCATTATTTCAACTACCACAATTAAGGAGTTTACACATTTTGTATAAATAGCACATGTTCTTTAACATCAATTTCCTACTCTTACTGTGATGTTGGTGAGATACATTCTATTTGCTATTTAGGTTTCTAGTGTATGCTTTTTCATTGCTGTGTGAAATTTTATTGTACAAGTACCTTTGATTTATTCATCCATCTAATGGTTGCTGACATTTGGGTTGCTATCAAGTTTTTGTTTTTGTTTTCTTTGTGGTACTGGGGATTGAACACAGGGACATTTTACTTCCAAGCTACAGACCCAACCCTATTTTATTTTTATTTTAGAAAAGGTCTCACTAGGTTGATCAGAGTCTCATTGCTTGCAGATGCTGTTCTCAAACTTGTGATCCTCCTGTATCAGTCTCTCAAATTACTAGGATTACATGCATGCACCAGCTAAATGTTTGGTTTTATGAGTAATATTAGTATGAACATTCTAGGGCACAATGTGGGGGTATAGAAATATATGTATGTATCTTTAGGTACTTTTCAAAGAAGGACATTGCTGAATCATAGCATTTACAGTATGCATGATTTAGATATTACTGGTTTGTCAAAAGATTGTCTAATGTGGCTGTACCAATTTAAATTCCTATCTCAAAAGTATAAAAATTCTAAGTGTTCCACATCATCGCTATTTTTTTTGTTTTTTGCTCCAGCATGTAGTTATTGTATGGTGTAATTCCATTGTGATTTTAATTTACATTGTTCTGATGACAATGAGGTAAAACATATTTTCCTCTATTTTCTTGCCAGTTGAATATCTTATTTTGTTTAATGCCTATTTAATTTTTGTCCCCTTTTACTTAAATTTTCTGTCTCTTCTTGCAATGTTAAATATGCTATTCATATGACTACTCTATATGAGCTCATTGCAAATATATAATTTTTAAATATCATCTCTCAATCGGTTGCTTTTCTTTTTGTGTTCTTACTAATACTTTAAACTCTAGTGCTATCAACGTTGTATGCATCAGAATTATGACTCCCCTAAGCCAAAAAAACAAAAACAAAAACTTGGATTTACTTCAAAATAGCCTTTGTTATAACTTACGTTATTGACATGTTTAGTTAAAATGATTTAGTAGGAGTAAAACACTCCTTAATATCATTAAAAATAATTGAACATTTCACTAACCTAGTAATTATTTTGCTAAGATTCCATACCCTTTCTATTTTGTGACCTTTTCATCTTAATCAACCTTCTCTTGGCCAAAGAAAAAGAAGTTCTGATAGTCTTAAACATTTTCCCATGAGTGCTTTTTGAAACTGAACATATTAAGAACTATCAGATGTATTTAAAAGTCCATTTTTATGTTACACTCAAGGAAAGAAAAAAGTCTCCTCATAGAGGCTGAATATTATTACTTGCATGTTCTAATCCTGAGAGAGCCATTAAATATCTTTGCTGCTCTCTATTTTCTAGTATACACTACATCTAGATATTCATTTAAAACATATATGTCTTATATGTTAATATATTAACATATGTATATGTTTATATATGTTTAAAACATGTATATTTTTTAAATGAAATATATGCTTATAATTGCAATATATGTATTTTATAAAACATATATAATATTTTATAATTAAATTAAAGAAAATCATGTGCATTGTACCAATCACTATATAATAAGGTAATAAATCAAATTTCTTAGGCATATTTATTGAAAGATTGTGGATACTAGTAGCTTTAGCTATGCCATATCTAAGATGAACTCCTACTTATGACTACTGGAATTTCACTTTATCTGACCTAACTAATTTTACATAATTAGACTTTCTTAATACTCATATCATTGGTTTAATTCATTAAGAGATTCCCTAACAATAATAAACAATAATCTGTTTTTAAATGAAAAATAATAATAATTTTGCTTTCAGAAAGTTGAATACACATTTTAATTTTATTACATAAATCTCATATTATCAGAAAAATATCATTCCACTCTGTATTATATATTGTTCATCATTACAATGTTAAGAAGAAAAACTAATTGAACTGACTCTTGTTTTATTATTCTGAGAGGAAATTCTAAAAAAAAAAAAAAAAAAAAGGCTTGGCCATTTAAACTATTCATTGTATCAGATGAATCACTGTTGATAAACTATATTTGATTTTTTCCTGAACTCCATTTAATTACTTAGAGGAGAATCAGAGTTAAAATATCTATTATATTATTTTTAGAAGATAAGATCACTTGCAAAAAAAATTTTTTTTAGCAGACATTTTTTAAAAAGGTTTAAATGAAGGTTGGAGATGTAGCTCAGTGGTAGAATGATTGCCTAGCCTATGTGAGGCCCTGGGTTCAGTTCCTAGAACTGCCAAAAAAATATATATATATAAATAGTAGAACTATAAATATATAAAAGTTCCTTAAATCTCAAATTTCCTTTGAACCAAAGCTTTTATTTTAATGCTATTTTTAAACAATATTGTCAAGCAAATGATAAATAATCCCTTACAAAATTTAATTATTAAAAGTAATTGTATGAGTTTTTATCAGTTGTCTAATTTAATGACTTCTAATTGGCTAAAATTATATATTTTATTTTGAAATGGAATACTCTTAGATTATTCAAATCTATAATCATTATCTTACATTTTGTACTGGAGGTTTTGTACTGAAGGGTTTTTGTACTGGAGGTTTAACTAGAGGTTTTGTACTGGAGGTTTAACCCAGAGGCATTCTATCTCTGTGCTACACCCCAGTCCTATTTTATATTTTGTTTTCAAACAGTGTCTCATTAAGTTGCTGAGGGTCTAGGTTGCTCAGGCTGACCTTGAACCTGTGATCTCCCTGACTCAGCCACCACCACTATCGACCTGTTTTATTTAATATTTGAAAATAGATTATTTTCACTTTTACTGAGGCATAGTGAACATATTATATAATAAGTTTCTCATATTTAGAGTTCCCAAATTGACAAATCTTATCCACTTGTGTAACCCCTACTACAGTCAAGCAAGCATTCATGGCTGTCATTACTTTGCTGCCCATTTTTAATTCTTCTGTCTTGCCTCTTTCCTATCTCCCAGACAAGAACTGAATTGATTCTCATCATCCTATGTTAGTTTGCATTTGATAGGATTTTATAAATTAAATTCAACATAATGTATTCACTTTTGTCTATTTTTTAAAAATCAGCACAATTAATATCAATCCATGCTATAGTGTCTATCAGTAGTTCATTTCATTTTATTACTTAGTAGTGATTTTATTATCCATTACCTGATGATTTTTTGTTCCTTCAATTTGGGGTTATTACAAGTAAAGCAGTTAAGAGCATTCATTTACATTGCTCTGAATTAGATAAACCCATTCATTTCCCTTTTATGAATTCCCAGGAGTGGCATGTTGGGTCAAACTGAATACAAATGTTTAAATTTTTAAGAAACTTCCAAGATGTCTTTCAAAATTTTTATCACTGTGCAATCCCATATACAAATTTCATACACTGCATTTTTTACAACACCTCAAGCTATCGGTCTTAAATGTCTCCTCAGTGGGTGATATATCTTGGGTATATTACAGTAGTATGACTTATTGCTGGTTATACAAAAATGAATCTCCTAATCAGATAAGATCTGTTGGATTTTTCTACTGGAATTTAGTATTTTCTGCTTTTGTAATTAGTAAGATCTTGGGGAAATACATCAAGGTTTTGCAAGTAAATTCTTTATTTTCTAACTTTTGCTTACTAATTTTCCAAACATCAGTAGATATTGTCTATAACAATTACCACTATGATAGACTAGTGATTATTTGTTTTCTTCATTCCATTAATATTTATTTATTCATTTACTTATTTTTATTTATCCATATTTTGGAGAGGGAAACTGGGATTGAATCCAGAGGTCTTTCAATTCCAAGCTATACCCCCAGCTCTCTTTCTTTTTTGAAACAGGGTCTCACTAAGTTGCTGATGTATTGATAAGTTACTGAGGCTAGACTTGATATTGTGACCCTGTCTCAGCCTCCCAAATACTGGAATTAGAGGCATGTGCCATAACACCCAGAGCCATCTGTATTTATTAATTGGAATATTTCTGTGGATATAAGTGTCCTTTGAATATTTAATTGCTTATTTACATAGCATGAACTCATAGATATTTCATTATTTTTCATTATAATTAAAGCATTTATTTATTTATTTTGTTGCTCTTATTATTCCAACTTTGATGACTAGGACCTTATTGTTGCAGGAAACTCAAACCCCAGAGACAAGAGACAGTGGCTGCACTTGGATAGCAGGTTACTTTATGCACAGGTGAAGGCTCAGTAAACAAAGCTTCAGGTCTGATACTCAAACTCAGAGCATGCAAGTTCTTTTATACATTTGGTCGCCTAATTTTAGAGGAGAGGGTTAAGCGAGAGACATGTCTTTCCTAGTATAAGCAAGATGCAGAAGCAGAACAGCAATTAATATATTGTTTCTCTCTTTTTTTTTTATCAGTTCTGTGCCTTGTTAACATCTGAGGGGGCCTATGTAGTAGCTTCATTCCTCTATCTTATTGCTAGGCTTGTAGCTAAGAGTAACTTCAAGGACATAGCCTGGCTCCTGCCTCAGAATAGCTTCAAGGACATAGTTGGGCTCCTGCCTTATTATCAAGTTGGCTTCATTCCTTTTGATAAGTTCCTATGCTATTTTATTATTTTTATTGCAGTAATTGCTTACATTCTTGGATCAAAATGGTTTAAGTTTACCTTATTTTTCTATCTAGCTTTGGATTCAACTACTTCATCAAAGAGGTGTTTTCTTTTATTTATTTCTTTATTTTTTTATTTTTATGTGGTATATAGACACAAAATGGTAATACTAGACATGTTCTTTTCTACTATATTTCTCTTTTTAGGTCCTCTTAATGGATATAGAAAATAAATGCCTCTGGCATGTCTTGTGATGTACCTTTTTAAGAATACGATATGGAAAATGTGTGTCCCCTCCCTTTTGCTCTTCTTTCTTTTAACTGTCTGACTATGACTTTGCACTTGAATGATCTTTTCAAGAAATCAAATTTCAGCTTCTATGGTTTTGCTCTTCTTAATCTCCTATATATCTGATAACATTTTTATTATTTCCTCGTTTCTGCTTGATTCAGTTTAATTTGTTCTACTCTATTTTGCTAAAGTGAAACTTTAGATTTTTTTAAAATTTCAGACATTCTACTTTTCAATGTTAAAAACCTCTTATATGTAGTATATTATTTGCTACTCAAAAGCATTGATGTATTGAAATTTTATTTGATGTACAATGTTTCTTTTAAAATATTTATGTTGAGATTTCTGTGTGTGTGTGTTCCTAGCCATTGAACATAGGGAAGTTCTACCTCCGAGCTAGATCATCAGCTCTATTTTACTTTTATTTTGAAGCAGGGTCTCACTAAGTTTCTGAAGGACTTGCTAAGTTGCTGAGGCTGGTGATGAACTTGTGGTCCTCCTATTTCACCCTTCAAGTACTAGGATTTCAGACTTGCACCACTGCACCCGGTGACATTTCCTTCTTGACCTATACACTAATTAGAAACATTTTGTTTGCAAGTTCCAGTTCCTCCTGTCTCAGCCTCCCAAATACTGGGATTACAAATGTGTGCTACCATGCCCTGCTCAGTTGTCTTCTTGAATATATGGAGCATCAGCTTATCAACAAAGTTAGTGTCTCAGTGAACTAATTGTATTGTCTTTTCCATTTTGGTCTGTTCCAATTGATTTCCTCTTCATTATTTTCCTGTGTTGGATACCAGAAATTGTGAACTTGATCTTGTTTAGAGTTGGATATATTCACAGACCTTATAAATATTCCTGAGTGTTTTTTGTTATTTGTTTATTTGTTTTGCTGTAGAATATGTGTGCGTATGTGTTACAGTTAATTGAAAACATATTGATACTTCCAAGATTTGCTTTAAGCTTTTGTGTGGTACCCCAGCAGCCTTTAGTTTGGAGCTAATTGGTCCCCACTTCTGAGCTAATAGGTTTCTGAGTGCTCTACTAGAAGCCAGTGAATAATGAATCTTTAGACTCTGGCTCAAGAGAATATTATATACTCTTTCTATATGATTTTTGGAATTTGTTCTCTGCTCTCTCTAGGAGGTTTTCCTACTTTGAGTAGTTTTCTTGCATACATACCCTCTGTACTGAGCTAAAGATATTACAGGGACCTGCTGCAAATCTTCAGAGGAGAGTTCCTTCTTTTTATGTGTGCATCTCTGACCTCTCCAGGACCCAACTTGAACTCCCTTGGCCTCCTCAGACCCCCACCTAAATGCTAAAGTTAGCATTCTGTCTGAACATCTACCCCCTGAGTAGCAGCCTGGAAACTCAAGAGAGTAAATAGGGCATTCTCAGGGTCTACCTCATTTCTGGCCTCTCTCTCAGAAACTTCAGTAGTAAGCTTCTTGATGTCTCACATCAGAAAACTTTTTTCATGAAATTTTTTCAATTTTTATGGCAGTTTTAGGGATCACAAAATCCCTGTTATTTCAACTTGGCTAGGAATTGCTAAATTATATTTTTGAGCCACATGTTTATTAAATGAGAAATGTGACTTTTCAGAAAAAAATATTAATAATTGTACTTCACATTTTTAAATCTTGTAATATCCTTTCAAATTGTAAAATGAATTATTTAATATGGTTTTGAGATGTTTAATGTGTGCTTGTGAATAAAATTTGTTTCAATTGCAAAACTACATTAGGAAAAAGAAAGACAAAGCATTTTGTATTTTTGAGTTTCTTAAACGTAACTGAATGAAACCTATCTAACCAATCATGTTTGAAGTTTTCTTTTTAATTTTTAGTTTCAAAACGTATTAGTATAATTTACAAAGAATCAATTAAGTGTCTTTTTCTTTTCCAGAGTGTACTTTTTTATCCTTTGATATCTTTACAGTGCAAAAATCATATAGATAGTGGCAGACATGTTAGGAAGTAATATTATTTGATACTTAAATAATGAAGTATACTGTATGAGATTTCATTATATAAATCCTAGTTTTATAACTTGTAATGAAGGTATAAAGCTTCCAAGCAGTGTGCATGCCTATAATTCCCAAAAGACTGGATGCTGAGGCAGGAGGATTACAAATTAGAGGACAATCTAAGCAATTTAGTGGGACCCTGTCTCAAAATGAAAAAAAGTAAAAAAATAAAATAAAATAAAAAGACTGGGATGTAACTCAGTGAAATAGTGCTTGCCTAGCACATGTAAGCTCTTGAGTTTAATACCCAACACCATCCTTTCCAGAAAAGTGCAAAAAAGGCATGTAGAAAACAGCACACTCTATCAAAATGATGATGTTATTTCTGATATCTAATATCCAGCTACTTTCAGAGTAATAAGAAAAATTTATGACATCCTATGTCTATTCCGTTTTAGAAGAGCCCAGTCTTGATTGGACAGACCATCTCTCAGTTATCAAGTTTAAGTCATACCTACTTTAATTCAACCTAGTAAAAATTATAATTGTGCTAAAATGGAATGGAAAGCAAGACAGTAAATACATTAACGTATTATCAAACATTATGTTAAACTATAAGGTTATTCATTTGTGTACTTTCAGAGAACAATATGCAGAAATTCAAATGTCATTTGCATTATATAATCTTCTAAGCAAATATATATATACACACACATACATACATATATACACACACATACACATAGGAATCAATGTGTGGATTAAAATAACTCTATAGAAATATTAATGATGGCAATTTGTACAATCAGTAATGATGACTTATTAAGATTTATGTCTCTCTATGAACACTCTATTGAATGCTAACTTTTAGCATTTTAAATGAAACATATAACTGCTATTTAATAGCTGGCGTGTTTTTATTCCTTCTAGTAAAATAATTAAAAGATTTGGAGATTCTTCTTTCTCTTTAGTCTTCATAATCATTTAAATACAATTTGCTATGCTTTTCATTTTGAAGGGCTTAAAAATACTGCAGGATTTAATATAAAACTAATGAACTCTAAAAATAAGTGTTAATTTTACTTGCTGCACTTTCAGTTAGGTTTACTGAAATCTTGTATTAGCAATTATGAATCTCTAGGATCAAACATATGTAATGATCAGTAAATTTACTGAATTTGATTTCTAATCTAAATAGTATATTTTATTTTATTACCCTATTATCTTACAACTATACAAGACCCTCCTTTTCTAAAACTCGGAATGAAGTGATTTAGCTCTAAGAAAAATTGCAAAGTAATCTAAGTTTCATTTCAGCATAATTTCACTTTCTCTCATTTTGGAGGATAATCTCTTTGTGTGTGTGTGTGTGTGTGTGTGTGTGTGTGTGTGTGTGTGCTTGAAAACAAGTTTTGTTTTTCTGTTTTTCTCTGTCAAAAATAAACATGATAGACTCATGGAGATTGCTAATTCCTCTTTCTTTGTTGCTCTGAGCTTTTCCTTTCTTTATTGTTGTGTTATTAATTCATTGTTGTCTTGGGAGAAAAGAAAGATGAATATTTACACATAATCTGCAACATTAAACTTCAAGTTATGTATAATGATTAAAATTCCCATGCATGTAGAAAAGGCAGATGTATTATTTGAAATATGTACAAAATTTTCTGAAGTACAAGAATCTATGTTAAGTATTTCATTGCAGAAATTGTCAAAGCAAATAATTTTACATCAATAAAATAGTTTAATAAATTATTTATATCAATCCAAATCAATATATTAAGCAATGATTACAAATGTATATACCAATAAGAACTTAGTAAAATAAACTTTTGAAATATGTTATTTTTTAACTTTGGAAAAAGAAAAAAAATGATAGAACTGAAAGAATAGACAAGTCCATGGTTATAGCTGAAAAATTCAACACCCTTCTCTCCATAATTGACACTAAAACTAGAGAGAAATCAAGAATATAGGGGGACATAGGAATACCATGGTTCTAATTGAAATCATGTAAACATGACATGAAAAGACATATTTTTTTAAGCAACCATAAAACATTTACTCAAGTAGACATATCTTGGGATATAAAATATACCTCATTAAACATAAAGGAATTGAAATTACAAAGCGTGTTTTCTGACCACCATGGGCTCAAAGTGGAAAGTAATCACAAGAAGATAAGAAGACACATAAAAGTAATCCATTGGTCAATGTGGAAATCTCAAGGGAAATGAGAAAATTTTATTCAACTTAATAAATATATATCAAAAAGAGACCAGGACCCATTAGCCCACAAGATAACAATTCAAATTAAGAATTGAAATTGTGCAAAAGACATTGATTTCCCCAAAACTAATTCTGACCAATCATAAAAGAACAGAGGGGGAATCTTAGTAAGGTTTAAAAACCCAAGTCCCAAGAGCTTCAGTGGTTACTTTCCTTTGGGGACCCCCTCTCCCTCTGTGTGTGGGGGAGTTGGTTTTGTCTTTTATATTTCCCTGACTTAAAATAAACTTTCATATTTCTATACCATTCACTTGTCCTTGGACTTCATTCATCAAAATTCACTAAACAAGAATCCTATAAGAAGAGACACTCCTTTTTTAGTAACAAACTTCATCCTAAAGAGATCCAGGTTTTGTTGTTAGCCACTGCAAGAACAAGAATTTCTAAGCCCATGAGTGTTCTACTTTATAGTAGTGCTTTTGTTTACCCAGGGTTTTTGAGCCACAGCAGTATTTTTTAAGGCAGGGATTAGGCCAAGGTAGATAGCAACCATGTGATATGTGATTCAGGGTAAGAGGCTTTTTAGCAATACCAAAAATGTGATAAAGTGTGTGGACTTTGAGTCGTCAGGAGCCCAAACTTCTGACAGACTGGATTCTGGGTCATACACCTGGGCAATCAATCACACCTAGTCCAAGGACACAGAGGCTTGGGTGAGTTTTCTTGATTGGCCACACTCCTCGTATGATGCAGCTTATCAATGCCAGAACAACAATGTAACCTGACTTTTTGTGCTAAGAGCAACAGAATATCTGTACTTCTCTTGCATCTTCTTCTTTGACCTCATTATTTATAAAAGCATGTTATCTGCTGTCCATATACCTGAGTATTTTTTAGATTTTTGTTGTTATTGATTTTCAGTTTAATTCCATTATAGGCTGCATATATTATTTATAAAATATGTATACTTTTGAATTTTTTAAGCTATGTCTATGGTTTAGAATGTTGCCTATCATTGAGAATGGTTTGTGATCTTGGGAGGAGTAGGTAACGCATAGTTGTTTAAAGGAGTATTTGACAAATGTGAATCAGAACTAGTCCTGTGATAGTGCTGGTTCAACTCTAACATTACTCAGTTCTTGGTTGCTTGATCTATCAATTACTGAAAGTTAAAGAGGAATATGGAATTCTCCCACAGTAAGATGTATCTGTTCACTTTTCTTTGCTGTTCTATGAATTATTGCCAGAGGTACTTTGACTCTCTTGTTAGATGTATAAGCAGAGGATAAGGATGAAATCTCCTTGAAAAATAGAGCCCTTACCATTAAAAAATGCTTCCTTAATTTTTGGTGATTTTCCTTTTTATAAAGTTTGTTTTATTTTAAATCAATTTATCCTCTTCAGTAGTTTTGAATAGTGCTATGCTGTACTTTTCTCCAAAACTTTAGTTTTAACACTTTGGAACTGAAATAAAATTCACCTTCCCCTGGAAGCCTGGTGGACAGCAGTGTGCCAAGTCCCACAATGAATACCATGATGACTAAAATTTGTATTTGACTTTTTATAAAGTTTATAAAGTATTCCTCAATTTTAATGTTAATCTCAAATAATAAGGGACTTAACATCAAGAATTAACATGCCATGCATAATAATTTACTACTTTGTCTTGAACTAAAGATGCAATAATCAAATTCATAACATGCAAAGGAAAACTTATGTAATAGTATGCTATGTAATAGAAATTTTTTTCCATTAGTTTAAATGTATGCATGTTGGAACTTCAAAATCATTGCAGAATATGCAGGGAAATAATAATGATTAGCTCAAAAGAGCAAAAAATGCTGCTGTTGTTCATCCTACATATGTATTCTGAACAACAATTCAGTTTCAACAAGAAAAAAATCTGTGATGATAAATTTTGTTGTAAAAAATAATTTAACGATTTTACAGTCTTTTCAAAGTTGAGCATGTTTTGGGGTCATAAAATTATATATGGTAATAAAATGTGCATACCTTCATTTATAATAAAGAATAAAAATAATTTATGTCTTCTAATTTAGTCCCGATAAAATTTTATGTACCTACTAAGAGGTATAACAAATAAGTATTTTTGAGACAAACTGATTTAAGTGATGAAAATGTTTGATAGACATTGATATTCTGAGATGTAAACAGATTATCTCAATTTTTTTAACCTATTCTTACAAAATTTTTCATTGTTAATTTATATGATCCTATAGTTTTCTTCCTACATTTCTCTGCCATTCTTAAGATATATTTCATATGTTACCTTAGGATGGATATTCCAACTTCTGCCAGTATATTTTGGTTATTTTATACCATATTATATATTTATATAATAAGTTAGATTTTTCATAACACATTCATTTGCAAATTGAAATTTAAACCTAATAACTAACTTCTAACAAAGGCATTTGAGAAAACAAATCTCAGAGAACTTAAGATACTGAATCAATTTTCTAGCTCTTGTAAGATTTAGATAAGAAATATGTATGTATATATACTCAATGTATTTTAGCCTCTAGTGTTTACTCTTTTTCATTCCTGAAAATAATCATTCAATAACTTTGCCTTTTAAAAATGTTTGAACCTGGGCTATTATAAAATACTTAGATTTTTCATTCAAGGACAAATCAATTCAGTCCTTTAGAGATCTATGCATTTTTACTGAAAATACTGAGTAAAGAGCTCAGGGAGATAATGAATCTTTCACTAATATAAGAAGGATTATTATTCATACAATATTTGTATATTCACACAATACACACTTTACATATTAAAAGGCTGATTGACCTTGAATCTCTTGCATATCTTAACTGATAGAACAACTTATTCTTAAAGTTATCAAAATAGTTATGATGCACTTAAGTAGTGCATATATTTGCGGAATATAATGTCTACTATCTTAAGTAATTTTAGCTTAATATTTTGAATTTCATAGTGTACTTTCATAAGTATTAGTCCACTTACAGTTTGTAAAAATTCAGCAACTTAAATAGGGCAAGTACACTTGTCCTATTTGGTTTTTATCTCCCTTTAACAGATAAACTCTGGAATTAGCATTTCAACCCATATTTTTTTAATAGGAAAGGCTACAAATCTTTTATTACTCTGCTTATGGTTAGAGATAATAAGGTCATTTGAATGAGGGGATAAAGCAGGTGATCGTATATATAAGCAAATATTGAACTCTAATAGTAAGCAAAATTAAAAGATGAAAACAAAGAAATGGTTATTTACCAACAGATAGAAGAGTCTTGATCTTTAGATCAGCCTTTGGTGTAGGATAAAGATTTCCGTATGTCAGAATCTGTACATACTATCAGAAAGGAGAATTGGTGTAAAATAAAACCATGCACTAGAGACTTAGGATCAAAAGCAACAGCGATTATAGAATGTGAACTTTGACATTTAGCAATATTTCTCTGTATAGGGGAAATACTATTCCCAAGGTGTATGGCCTAATAATATAGCCTTACATCGGATCAATCATGAGTACAGAGGTTGGCCAACATCAATTCTATGTGACAGGAAGAAGAGCATTGGCAGAGAGAGAGTCCAATATTAAACAAGGTGGAATTACAAAGGAGTTTGGTATGCCTTTGTGAAATAATCTGTCTTTCCGTCAAAATAGAAAAAAACACATGAGCAATATTAGAGACTGGAAAGAATTTGATCTCAGACCCTCTTTGGTAACATTTTAGGATTACCACAGTGATATTTGGAGTAATGTCATTTGGCTTTCAAAAACTACCACAAGTCTCTAAATCATATTTTTCTTTTAAATAAGCCCAGTAAGAGGATCATCAATTTTACAAATAGCATATATAGGTTTTTACTCTGGTGAAACAGGTTTCTGTTGACAACTGTTCTGCTGTGTGGGGTAAACTCAGTTTCTGTGTGGTGGAGAACCTCTCAGCAGTTCTATTCCTTTGGCCTCACACATCTTTTTACTTTTCAGTAATATCTCTTGGATTCACATTTAACAAACCTGTTTTTTCATGTTTTGACTACTAATGGGCATTTCTCAATTTCTGGCTATATGGGTCAACTGGTTCTATCTATAATAACTCAGACTCATTAGCAATTCAGTAGCTATTATGTTACAGGATCGTATAGATGACATCAACTTTATTCTCCCATTTTACATTAGAATCAGTCTCTGAGTACTGAATACATTTGTTTATTGGCTGTAATCTTCTAAAATTGCATTGCATCAATCTTTTTACTCAGAGCTAAGCTTCGTAATTCCTGATATCAATAATGAAACCAAGGAAGCAGGTGGCTAATTTTTCCCTGACCTACACCCAGGCTACTTTGCTACTGGCAAAGGAGGGGTCCAAATTTTTCTTCCTCATTTTGGTTGTGAAGTGTGAAGATTGTCATACTTGATTCTGTCTTGAAGATTGTCATACTTGATTCATGTCTTGCTAATCTCATCTTTATGATATACTCTGAAATTCACATCATATGTAAGAAGGTTAATGAGAGATTTCACAGAACATCTCTATGCTGTTTATATTATAACATTGAAGTCTCAATCCTTTCATTTAATTTAATTTAATTGAGGCACTTATTTGAAGGTATATTACACTTCATAACTGTTTATAATTTGTGATGGAAAAATGGGTAAAATTTCAACCTTGTGCATTTTAGCTTCAGACTTATTTTAATTAATATACCAACATGACCCATTTTGGAATCTTTTTATCTTAAATTATATTCTGCTCACTATCAGCAAGGAAACTGACAAAGAAGAAGTAGATAATATCAGGGATATGGATGTGAGAAGTTGGGCAGTGGTGGCCACTATCTTGATCAAATATGTATCTCATGGTTCCAATAGCAACAGATAAGAATAAAAAATACAGAATGTAAGGAGTTACGCTTATCATCACTTTACTTTTTCATATGAAAGTATTATCTACTAGAGACAAATTCCTGGCATCACTTTATGTTCTCAGTTTTATGCCCAACAAAAGTAAATTATCATATTGATGTGTGACTCAACTGAGTAGACCTAATATTAGCAATTTATAAATACATCCTTGGTGGAAAATGACCCATGCATTCCATCTTTTCATCTTGTAGTGCCTCATGTAGCCAAAGGGGAATAGATACTTCCAGTTAATTGTATAGAATTAAATAATTCCCCAATGTCAGTGATCCCTCTGATGGTGTCATAGACAGAGATATTGGATAAAATGGAGGACAGAGCAGATTTTTGTCTTTTTGTTCTCTTTTTTCCCAATGTGAAAACTTTCCTGAGAAGGCATGTTGATTCGTCTGGCACAAACTTCCCATATAATATCTGACCTAAGATTCAGTGCTATATGAAAATGGGAGGAAAACATTGGTGTTGACGATAGCATACAATATACATTAGCAAGTCAATTTGACCCTAAGATTGAAATACACTTTTTATAAGCATTCTAAGTAATAAAGTACTTTTATCCAAATTCTAGTAATCTGTGTGTGTGTGTAGAGGGGGATTGAATCCAGGGGGCACTCTATCTCTGGACTACGCACTCAGCACTTTTTTTTTTTTTTTTTTTTTTTTTGAAGCAGGGTCTCATTATGTTCCCAAGAGTCTTACTAAGTTCCTGAGGCTGATCTTGAACCTGCAATCCTCTTGTCTCAACCTCTCAAGGACTGAAATTACAATCATGCATCTCTATGCATGGTTAAATTCTAATAATTTAATAAGTAAATTTTCATAAGATTTCTAAAGTTTTATGTTAATACACTGAGATTAGTACATTATGCTATTCCTAAAATCCATACTACAGTTGTAGTTTAGACACTGGAAGAATGAGTTAACAGGTACTGCTTAGGATATCACACCTCTCCTACCTTCCATGTATGCATGTTCTTGACATTTCTACAATTTTCTGGCCGGGAATGATGATGCATGCATGTAATCCCAGTATTTGGGAGGCTGAGACAGGAAAATCACAAGTTCAAGATCAGCCTCAGCAAATTAGCAAGGCCTTGTTTCAAAAATAAATAAATAAAAATAAATAAATAAGGCTGGGGGTATAGCTCAGAGGTAGTAAATTATCATATTGATGTGTGACTCAACTGAGTAGACCTAATATTAGCAATTTATAAATACATCCTTGGTGGAAAATGACCCATGCATTCCATCTTTTCATCTTGTAGTGCCTCATGTCCCTTGGCTCAAGTACTAGTAAAATAAATAAATACATAAATAAATAAATGGCCTGGAAGGACATACTGCCTTCAGTTTATAACTGTTGATGTTGCCTCAAGTTGATGATGTAAATATAAATTTGTTTTTAGTTTCACTTGTTTCATATTTTATAATTGTGTAGTGATGGCGGTTTTCATGAATGCTAATTTTTCCTATTGACTTGAGAATAATTAGCTCTTAAGTCATAAGTGGCAATCCTATGACTCATACCTCTATTGCAAAGATTTATTTCTGTGCAGTGCTTGCACAGTGACCTGTCATTGATTTGTGTGAGTTGGGCACAGGAGTGCTGAAAGTGAAATGGCAGTGGGTGGAATGAATGTACCTAAATGGACCACTAGCAAGTGACCCCGAAAAATAAAGAACTCAATCAAATATCTAGGCAGAAGAAGTCACTCAGATAGCTTTTCCTCTCTGAAAATTGTGAACTGCATAGTCATTTGCAATTGGGTGAACTTTAACTCATAATTTATAATGTACGTGTGAGCCTGTGTGTGTGCACGCATGTGTATATACCCCACATGTCTTGTTATTCACAGGTAGACTATGAAATAGAAAATATAGAAAATGTGCATTGAAGTTCAATGTGGTAAGTTGCACTTAATAGCTAGATTGTTGGGGAGGTAACAATGGTTGTTATTTCATTTATAGAATTTTATATGCCTCCATACACTTGCTAGACTCTCAACTCTTTCAATTTATTTAGATTCAACTTGCAATCTCTGTCATCCAGCCATACATTACTATTCTCTTTATGATTTCCCAGCAGAAACATGAATTTGCTTTTAATATAACTCATACGCAACATGGCATAATTACATATTCTAAATGCTAAAATGTACAAAAATCTGCATAGTGCATTAGGGTCTCCCTTAAGACTAACATAGCATACTATGAGGAGATTATTGCCAGGAAGCCTGCGTGGCAAGGAGGGCAATACGATTTTCCTTCCCTTGTCTGTGAAAGAATACAAACCATTTATGTAATATGGAAGAGTGAAATATATTAACAGCATAAAAATTCCATTAAGGCCAGTATTTCCATAAAAATGCATGTGAACATAATTTCTGCATGTTTTGTCAAAAGCATTCATTCATGAAAAACACGATCCTCCCTGTCCAAGGGACATTTTAATGAGATGCTCATCATGGTGCGGATATAAAAATTGGTTTCTGTTAGTGCGTGTTCAGCCTTAACCACACTTTGTGAAAAGAGCAGTGGTGGAAGGGTTTCTCGGTAAGATCACAGGAGGTCCTTCCCACAGCAAAGCTTTCTCCAACCTGCAGTGCCTACCCATGTCATCCTGGTTATATTCTAATTTGGATAATTAAATTCCACCTGAATACCTGACTTCTGACAGTTTCCATTCCTTTTTGCAATCTCCTGTTATTTCCTGTTTTGAATTGGTGACTGCTGTGCTCTGTGGATCCGCGACTGCATACGGGCACAGGAAATTATGTACTGCTTCTGTTACAGTTCTGGTGGCAGAACAGTCTCCAGCTCCATTTTTCATTTCCATTGTAACGTTTGCGGAATAGAATCGCTTTTTACTTGTTTCTGGTATGATAGGAAAAATAAATAAATCAATTCGGTGGAAACCTACACTCATTCAATTTATATTAAAATATCCATTTGTGTATCTGCAGGCTAAAACAGCTTTTCTTTTCAAAATATTTAAGGAGAAAACACGGTGAACTTTTAACAATTTTAAGCAAAACCTGCAAAAATTGATATTCAAATAAATATTGAGTTACTAACTTTAAATATCTGCCTCTTTTTCATGGTTTTCACTTGAATCATTTAGATATCCTGTCCAATGATGTTTACTTAGTAAGTAATGTAAACTATATATCTTGATGCAAACCTAGAAAGATCATAAGGTTGATCTTATGGAAGATAGATAAATGGGACCTAGAAAATTTTGACTCTTTCTAGTACCAGACCATTATCTTCTTCACAGATGATTTGAAGAGAAAATAATGAAAATAACATTTTATTCATATTGATAATAGCACACCATATATCACCTCATTGTCTAATTTTTAATTCCCAATCTCGTGAGATTTAAAATAAACATGGAGTATGTGGGGTGTATGCTCTGCCTTTCCATTTCACATAGGTAAACCATAGTTTATACTGTATTCTAAAGAGAAAAAAATATTTTTGATGTCATCACTATATCAACCACATAAATAATTGTAAAGTTCTAGTAGGTTTGGAGGAAAAGAAGCATCATTACAGAAAACTAAGCACTCTAAGAATAGTTAATATTTCACACTAGAACCCCAAGTATCTTTTTTTAAGTGAATACATTAAAGAAAATATTAATAAATACATTTAAAAATGACATATACAATTTGCATAGACTTAAATTCATATGTCAATTTTTCTTTATTGTTTTTATGTATGTATGCTTGTATGTACCCATTTATATTAAAAGGAACACTGTGCATTATTTTTTGTATTTAATCTCATATTAATCAATTCTTCTTAACTGAAAATTTGAAAATGTTAAATAAAAAACAATTATCTTCCAAATGAATACATGCCTGTTATATACTAGAGAAAAATTTGTGTGTGAAAAACTGGTGTCATTAAGCTTCAAGGGGTATTACTGCACCAGTAAGTTATTCTCTTTCATTTTTTTTTAAAAGAAGTAATTGAATGACTAAGTATAAGTGTATAAGTGTAAGTATATTCTTTCTCTCTCTCTCTCTCTCTCTCTCTCTCTCTCTCTCTTTCTCTCTCCCCTTCTCTCTCCTCTTTCTCCTCTTCCTTCTTTTTCTCCAAGACCCTTAACAAAATAAGTTGAGTCTGAAGGCATCGTCCAGTTGGGCAGCATTTTTACCCTAGCAAAACTGACTGCAGATCAAAATAGGATCCAAAGCAGAAGCCATATTGCAGGCTTTTGCTTACACCTGTATCTAAAGGATAAAGGGATGAAGGGATGCCATTGGACTCATGTCCAACCCTCCACAGCTCCCTAGAACAACAATTTGTTGTCTCTCCTGAATGTCTGGACCATATATCTTTCAAAACTCAATCAATAGTGATCGTGAGGTAAGTTACTTGAAAAAAAGTTCAGCAACCTAATTTTACCTGTTCTTTTGTAGATTTGACAGTATCTCTACTCTTATCCTTGATTATTTTTTGATAAATCAATTAAAATATCTCACCTGGCAAAATGATGTATCATTCCAGCATCAGATTCTTTATGTGGCAAAGTATAGCAGAGGTGAAGAACAAAGGATATTAAATCAGAAAAACAAAACAAAACCTCTCATATAAAGTTTAGGTTCAACACAAGTTACAGTATTTAAGTTTCAACTTTCATATATGTATAATTTATATGTATAAAATATACAAAGTATAAAAGTATTTTTAGATAATTTATTTAAAGCATTTAAATGCTCCAAAAATTGTATACCATTATTTTAACTAATAAATGAACATGCTACATTATATAAGCACTTAATTATAATAATCAATATAATGGATATACTTGATTAAGCCCATATTATGTTATGTATTTTATTATGAGTATTATAATAAAACTCTTGAAAGGTAGGTATTATTAGTTTCCACTGAAAACCTGAATATATTGCAGGGTGTTGCTTAATATAACCACATTAGTAAGTTGCAGACAAAATTATTTTGATTTTTAAAGGAAGTATCACATGGGACTAGACTAAGAAGCAATTTATTTTTTGCCCAAATAAATGGCCTTTGTTTCGAAATAATATTTGAAATTCTACTAGATGATTATGATTTAATGCTTTATTCCTCTTGCTTAGAATCACACTTCCCCCAGTAAACAACATAAAACATTGAGTATTTTATTGCAAATAAATTTATTTTCTTTTGGACAGCTTTGGGACATCTCTGGCTTTATGAAAGCCCTTATTTACCTTGTCACCCTGCAGCATGCATGTGTGGCTGTAGTTTTCTCATCTAGATATATGAAAGAAAAAGAAATGCATTCATTCCACAAAACATTCTGAACTGCTTATGATGCGCTTCAAAGAGTTAGTGTTGATTTCTGCAAACAACCAAAACATAAAACAATATTACCAAGAACCACAAATGATCCTGGGGAAAAAAATCAACGATTCTGAGACAGAAGTTATAGTTTTGATGGAACAGATTTTTTTTTCAAGAAAATGAAGTCAAGAAAAAACAGTATTTTTTAATATAATATATACATTTTCTCAAATTCTTACAGAAGAGATGCCGAAAATTGGTTACAGAGGTAGACCATCAATTTACTCCCCCAGGATTTTATTTATTTATTTATTTATTTATTTATTTATTTATTTATTTATTTATTTTTTTTTTGGTGGTACTGGGGATTGAACTCAGGGGCATTCAGGGGCATCCGAGTTATATCCCCAGCCCTATTTTTTATTCTTTATTTAGAAACAGAGTCTCACTAAGTTGCAGAGCGCCTCACTAAGAAGCTGAGGCTGGCCGCAAACCGGGATCCTCAGGTCTCAGCCTCCCAAATGCTGGGATTACAAGTGTGCGCCACCACGCCCGGCTAGGATTTTATATATATATGCATATATATGTACATATATAAATATATTTATATATATATATATCATCCATTCTATCTGCATTAAAACATGTTGAAGCATTCATCTTCATTTTGATATTAGATATGAGAAAAGCCAATTTAATATCTGTAAACATAATATTTGTGTTAGTAACTGTCAGGATACAAACCCGTATTTGTCTACTTTCAAATCCCTTGCATTCTCCAATAAACATGCTGATTTTTTAATCGATTTTAGCTCTCTTTTTTTAAAATATTATAGTGTCTCAGCATTCTCAGTGATATAATCAAAAAGACCTGACCACATAATTTAGAGGTAGATTTATTTGCTCACAAGTTCTTGGAGATTCCAAGTTTAGTATATGTGATCTCAGGGCATGGCAATTGGAAGCAGAGGGATGGAGAGCACACAGGATCTGTGCCTTGCATCACAGAGGAGGAGGTCTAAGTAGATAGAGCAAGCAAGCAAGGAGATCCAAAGACACAAGCATAATCCCTAAGGACACACCCCCAGGGACCCACCTTTTCCAGCCACGTGCCACCCAGATGAATTTATCTTCAGATGAAATTACAACCTCATTATTCAATTACATCAACTCTGAACATTAATATATTAAGCACTTCATGGGACATTCTATTTCTTACTATTACCCACAGGTACATGATAGCTTTGTTATCTACATTAATTGCTTCCAACATATTGGTGCAATAGAAGAATGTAATGCTTTAAAAATAAAACATTGGTCGGAATCAAAATTTGCCAAATAGCTTAATTTTTTCTAAATGAAGTTTAAATACTTAAGGTCCATTAAGTTAGTGAGCTTAGCTGTGCTAGTACATACCCTTAACAATGTGCAACTTCATCGAATTATGAGCTCAAAGTCATAGACAAATCTGCTTTCTTAGCTATAACTCTTTTGTCTTTACAAACTACTACTTTTATTTGAATTGTGAGATAATGCTTACTTTTAGAAGCTATAAATACTGTTGATTTTGTTTTCCCTTTTAAGGAACAGTGGAGGTACTTATGGATTACTTTAATAGATAAAGGTTAGTAGAATTGTGAAATGGCATATTTTTATGAAGAATCAACACGTTACAAGTCTATGTTGAACTGTGATGAAAGATCTGATAGTAGGGAATTATTTTTCTCTTTCTTACAAAATATAAATTAACTTAGGTCATTTGATTCAGACTGACCTAGATTTCAACATGAATTGCATGGCTTCCTATATGTGTAATAGAAAAGTTAACTACTTTAACTTTTAGAACATTATTTGAAAAGTGAGCATGATATTAACCCTATCTCAGAGGATTTCTATGATAATGACATGAGAAAAGTGTTTAAATTATGTCATGTTGTTTTCAAGATGCACTTACCTTTAAAAAATTATATCCATTATTAGTGGCTCTCAGTTAACATCCCCCACTTTGTTCATTTCTAGTTTTAAGGAAGTTTCCAAATTATAAGTAATGATAATGGACTATCAGACATTTAGACTTGTAAGAAAGTACCTCATCATTTTATGTGGAAGTTTGTTTCTTCACAATGATTTCCAAAAGATGCTAACTTTACCAGCTTTATCTCATTCTACTTCCTAGGCTACCTTAAATTATTATGATTTAGTTTATTACTGTGTTGGTTAAATTTTAATATAGACCACATCATCATATATTTGTCTGGACCTCCAAAACATTCTTTTTCTGATTCTTCAAGAATATCTTTAATTTGCCTTTATGAAATAATTATATATAAAAATAGTCTTTCAAGAAATGTCCAACAAAGTGAGAGTGAAAAATTAGAAACTTCTCTACACTTTTGGTGGAACCTTAAATTAGTACAACTGCTTTGGAAATTATCATGAAGATTTCTTAAAAGAGGAGGAATGGAACCACCATATGATCCCACTATACTATTCCTTGGTATCTTACAAAATAAAGTTAAAGCACTATGGTAATACTTGAATACCCATCTTTATAGTAGCACAATTTACAATAGCCAAATTATGGAATCCAACTATGTAGCTGCCAATAGATGAAAGGATAAAGAAAATGTGGTATATGCATACAGTGGAGTTTTACCAAGTCATAAAGGAAGTATGTTATTTCTGAAAAAATAGATAGAACTAAAGAACCTTATGGCAAGTGATTTATAGGAAAATGGATAGAGCCAAAGAATCTTATGCTAAGTAGGCTAAGTGAGTCAAGGGTCATATGTTTTCTCTAATATGTGGAAGCCTGAGAGAAAAAAAAAAGGAAAAAAAAAAAGACTTCAGATAAAAGTGGTGAGAGTGGTAGAATAGTGAAGGACATCTGGGGTGAAAATGAGGAGCAAATGAGCATTCAGGAAGAAAATGGTCAAATAACTTTTTGTTCATATATGAAGGTATCACTACTCATCTCTCTTCAGGGATGGAGGGAGGGAGGGAGGAAAGTGAGAGCAGGTTGGAATCTGGAGGAAAATAGAAGCAGTGATGTGTGCATTTATAAATATATCACTTTGAATAGCATTATGTTGTATAATTATAATGTACCAATGAAAATATTTAAAAATAATATGGTAGAAATATCTGAGTGGTAGATTTATAATTCCACACACATCAGTATATATGCAGGTTATCTTTGTGATAATTATTTATGATAAAATACTTAAAATTATGTGCATAAAAGATATTTTCAATTAAAAATATTCCAAAGATTATTAAAATGCCAGAATAATTTAAATAGAATTATAGAGATGTAAAAATCAGTATCTCATCTTCAAAAAAGAAACACTGTGAAGATAAACTAATTTAATTTTTTATAACATAGGGTGGTATTTTAAAATATGACAAGGAACTTATTGCTTCAGTTTAACCTGGAGTTACCAAAGAGCAAAGAAAGAGAATGTAGAGGAAAACTAAAAATCTTTAGATGCAAAGAAAAATAAAGCATATTCTCAGTAACAAATAGATTAGATATAAGAAACATCCATATCTTTAGTATTCCTAATATTTATAATCCAACTCCTGTCGCTCTATATATTTAAGTAATTATCATATTCATTTTCCCCAGTGAAATATATGAGTAAAAGCCATATAATCCTTTATAAATATCCTTCTAAAATATGTTTATTTTTGTTAAAATATAATTGCTATAATGATGTATTGTATTCTCAAATTAATATTTATTTGCTATTTTCTTTTTCTGACCCCAGTAAAATATACATATATACCTACACACATATATATGTACATATATACAAATATATATATATATAAATATATGTATATGTATACATATATATACACACACATGCACTATACAGGTACATATATACTCACACACAGACACAAACACCACACACACACACACACACACACACACACACATAAATAATTTTTTAAATATTTCATGATTAAGTACAAATATCTAATATGTTTCCTAAATGCCCATGTGTTAAGTTGGGGCCCCAGATAGCACTATAGTGAGCTGGTGAATCCTGTAGGAGGAAGGCCTTGTGGGAGGCCCTAAGGTCACTGGGAACATGTATTGAAGGAGGTCGTGAGGACTGCCCTTTTTTCCTCTTTCTCTTTATCTTACTGGCAATAAAGTGGTCACTCGGCCACAGACTTTCCACCATTACCATCTGGCTTCCCCACTAGAGGCTGAAAAGCAACAAGTCCATTCATTCTTGAACTGGCATCTCTAAAACTGTGAGCCAAAATATAACCTTTTATCTTTATAAGTTATCTCAGGTACTTTGTTATAGTAATAGAATGTGGACTAACACACAAAGTAAGCTTAAATGTCAAAATAATCATCAAGCTCTTTATATAGTCAGGCTTTTATATTGCAATAATGATTGTGTTTTGCTTTCATTTAAATCCTATTTCCAATAGCAGCTCATATTGTACACATACTGTGGATTCATTTTAATTCTGATTCATACCACCTTTCACATTTGCTTTCTGTCAGAAAAAAATACATGCCCTGTCATCATAAATTCTACCCTGCAAACCTTTTCCTTCACTGCACTCATGCTATTCAGAGCCAGGCTACTCATCACTTGACAGGATGCAAAATGTAATGGTCATAAAAGTAAAGTCTGCTAACTTTCCCTCCTGACAATTTGTCAAAAGGCACATTAAAAAATAATTGGAGAGAAACTGCACAGATTTTTAAAATATATTGAGTCATTTTTCTTCAATGCTTGACTGGTCAGCTTGCAAGATACCATTCCCTCCATTATTAACAAGCCAAGACTACTACTTTAACAAAAGAAATAGCACTGTCCTGCACTCGGCCTGCTCCTGGGGTTTGTTGCCATAGACCTCTGATTTATTTTGAAAGTCAACAAGTAGAATAATCATTTAGCACATGACTAGTTTATATTTCCAATTTTACCCTTCATTTCAAAATACATTCCTTCCAAACCCTACTAGTCATATCATAAATACCACCTGAAGTGGAGATAATAAAACCAGAATATTTTTTCTTCTATATTCTTTCATTAATAGGTTAGTGTCTTAATAAAATATTAGAGAATTCAACTGTTACGTATGTTTAATGCTTATGATGTTATCATAAATGAACAATGTAAAGAATGTGAAATTTCAGTGACATTGTTAGATAGCCATATATGTCTCCTGGGAGGCTTTGATAAAATGTGAAAAAATGGAAGAAATTGATTGAATCCATAAGGACACAAATTTAATTAAGTTTGGAATTTCAATAAAGGAAAATAATGTCTACTTTAGAATTAAGGATCTATAAATAATACAAGACTAATTGCACAAAAGAATAGAAGGTATGATTTTGAGTTAGTGTCCTAAGAATGTAGAATTGTAATAATAAATTCTCCTTTTTCTTAAAGAATATTGTATGGAGTAGAAAATATTTTGAATTAGGATAATAAAATTGTATCTGGATGAAATATTTTTGCTAATAATCAATACTTTTAATAATCAGGAGGAAAATTAATATTTTAAAGATTTTTATAGCTACAAAATAGTAATGTTAATTGAATTATAATAATAGTTACCACAAAATTATGTTAATTATTTCCAATTGTATTGTGCCATATGTGATTTTTAAGAGTGAGAAATCAGAAATTTATTTATAATATTCTAAGAGGCTAGTTAAAAAGGCGAACAGTTAGCTTCTGGATATATTCATACATTTTTTAATGAAACTAACAGAAATACTTCTAGGAAAAGTCCTTGAGTTTTCACAGATAATTTTGGAATAAAATATTATAGATTTAAAAGGTAACTCTGACATGTACCATTAATGAATATATACCATTTCCTGGAAGGCATTAATATTCATGATAAAAGTGATATAATATCCTGTATGCTTTCTGTTTCATGAATTGTCCTTTTCCAATTCACTAAGTAAATTCAATCTACACATTCTTAAAAATTGATTTTGGCAGGTCCAATCTCTCTGTAAAAAAAATAATCTCTGGAAAACAACACATTCTCAGTTGAAATAAGTATTAAATGGACTCTGCAAAGAGAATATTTGGCAAATAGCAAGAAAATTCCCTTTTTCTTTTTCATATTCTAATGAATTAAACAGTTAATTTCATAAAACAAGAGAAGCAAATTCAAAACTCTTAGAGGCCAACATCTATTTGAAGGGCTTTTCAAAAGCCTAGTTTATATTAATTTTAGGAAATATTAGGTGATAATCAACAATCACATTTCTTTTATAAAACATTTTTAATATCACATATTGCTGAGGCTACTTTCAAACCTGAGATCCTCCTATGTCAGCCTCCCAAGTTCCTGAATTATAGGTGTGTACCAGTCTCTATAATATAACATTTTTGAACAAATAATAGTTAATATTATGTAAATTGTGGAAATTTATTTGTAAATATTTTACAGCTATGCATAGTGGTGTATACCTCTAATCCCAATATGTGGTAGGCTGAGATAGGAAGACCACAGATTTGAGGCCACACTCAGCAATTTAGTGAGATTCTCAGAAACTTATTGAGACCTTGTTTCAAAATAAAAATGTAGAAAAGACTAGGTGTATGTGTATAGCTAGGAGGTAAAATGCCCCTGAGTTCCATCTCTAGTAAAATAAATAAATAAACAAACAAATAAATAAATAAATAAATAAATATCTTTATTAAATTGTACACACATTTAGGATTAGAATCTAATGCTCTGTTTTTAGTGGTAGTGTTATAAAATTGTTCTGTGGATACTATTTTTTTTTTCATTTGAGCTTTAGAAAGAAGAACATTTGGACAATGGAACTTAGGGAAATGGCAGAATGAATGGGTTTGTTTCAGAAAGTCCAGTTGGGTATATAAATAGAAAGAAATAACTTCCTTGAACCCATGATATCTTAGAGTTTTATTTTACTGGTTTGAATTATTTTTCTGACACCATAGATGTGTTGTACCTGACACTATAAAGTAATAATTTTTGACAGAAATCTGGTGGTTTTCAAAAATAGGAATGGGTAAGTTTGAATTATTTATCTCTGCATTATATAACACTGACAATTTTCCTTTAGATATTATTTTATTAACATGTAATTTCGTGTAAGATTAATATTTTTATAATTTGGAAATGATCACTGATTTTAATGCCTGTTTTTCTATTTATAGTTTCATCATATTAAATGAAGGCATGTCATAAGCTGAATTTAGTAAAAGGCAAATATAAAAAAATCCTAAAATATTACTTAATATACAGATTTTCTTGATATCATTTATTATCACTGAAAACTAACATTTGTTTAATGGAACATTTTATGAAATAGAGCTCCATAGTATTTGAAAATCTATATATATTTAATTTCAAAGCAACATGTTAAAATATATAATAAGCAGAGTCCAGAGTTAAAATGCACTCATTTATTATGCTTTCCTGTTCAATAGAACTTTAGAAGTTTTTTTCAATTTTTAAAAATTATTTGATTGGTGCATTGAAATTATATATCATAGTGAAGAGGTTCAGTATGATTAAAAACATACATGTACACAACTCTTGGTGTACCTCCTTCTCCACTACACCTCCTTCCCCACACCAGTTATTGAGATTGGTGGTAATACTTTCATATATTGCCCTAGAATTGTTTGAACTGTTTCCTTCTTCAATTCTTTCTCTTCCCCTCCATAAATATCTCCCTTAACCCCCTTTAACACACCACACGTCTCTACAAACCTCTCTCTTTCTCTTTCTCTGTCCATTATTTAAAATCCCTTATATTTCCTATTTTTCTCTTTAGCTTCCACTTATGAAACTTGATTTTCTAAGACTACTAATCTCTCCTAGCATAGTAGTCTCTTGTTTTTTTTTTTTATTTTATTTTTTATTGGAGATTAAACTGGAGATTGGACCCCCGGAAGCATTCTACATCCAGGCTACACCCCCAACCCTTACTTTTTATATTTTTATTTTGAAACAGGGTCTTGCTAGGTTGCTGAGAGTCTAAGTTGTTGAGCCTGGCTAAGAACCTGTAATCCTCTTCTCCTCAGTCTCCCAAATACTGGGATTACAGAAGTGCACCACCAATGCCCAGCACCAGTTCCTTTTCTTAATAAATATATTGAGGCACATCTTGTGCATAGCCATTCTTCTAGAACTTAGTTCCAGAAAGTACTTCATCTGTGCCTTAGCCACCTTTGTGTCACTATAAGAAGCACCTGATGCAATCAAGTCAAAAAAGGTTTATTTTGGCTTACAGTTTTGGAGGGTCCAGTTGGTGAGGGGCTATAGTCGCACATTGCTTTGGGCATGGCAGGACACAGTGAGCAAATCCTCTCACCTCAAGACCCAGAAGCAAAAGAGAGAAAGAGGAAGGGGGATTCTAGCATCCTCATGGGAGCCAAGCTTTCAATGACCTGGAAAACTCCCAGCAGGCCCCCCTATTAAATATATCATCATCTCCTAATTGTGCCATCTTGGGAATCAGCCTATACCACATGGGCCTTTGAAAGACATTTCAGATAGAAACTAATAATCTGATTTCTTATACTTAGAGTCATAATTTGGAGTAGTCCCAGTAACAATTGGTATATCCATTTTAATTTTATGTTTATTTCTTAAACTGTATTTAAATATAGCATTATTCTTACTGTTGGTGTGGTTGAACACTGAAGTTAAAAATACTTATGGGCCTAGATCATACCCTTTAGCCTCCACCGGTATTATACTCTTTGAACATGAAAACTTAAAAATAAATAGTGATAACTTTACAGGAGAGTAATACCAGCATTTGCAATTAACTAGTAGTTATATGTTTAAGACATATATATTGACATTCATAAATCAAAAGAAACCGACTTTAAGAGAACTGGCAGTTTATAATATCAGCTCCTACACATACAGTACCTTTAGTTCATAAATTTTTGCAAGTATTCTCTTTTGTTGATCTCAATAAACTTATTCATTAAAGTAATCAAGTTTTATAATATTCAGTATGGTCATTTTGCATTTCTTACAATTACAAATATAACATTGAAGATTTACATAAAAGTGTTAAATGTAATACTAAACCTGTTTTCATTTACATTTATGCATTAGACATTTTTGAAAGCATATAGCATAGGTAAAAACAAAATAAATATTTCTTAAATGATAATGACTAGTGTAACTTGGCATTTGCATTGTGTGAAGTTCCTAAAATTTAATAAATGTAAATCTTTATAGTTGTGTGTGTGTGTTTTTTAAAGATAAGTACATCACTAGCAATTATTAAACAATAACCAAATCCATAATCTTAAAGTTTCTTTCTTAATACAGTTTGGAAAATAGTTAAATTTAGTTATTGGTCCCTATATAAATATTTTTCTAGAGAGAAAAAAAGAAAAGCGGCATTGTGAAAATTAGGAAATCCATGCATACTGGTACTCACGTGTTATCCCAAAACTTGAGAGGCCGAAACAGGAGATTCACAGGTTGGAGGCCAACCTTAGAAATTTAGTGAGACCCTCAGCCATGTAGTGACGCCCTGTTTCAAAATAAAAATAAAAAAGGGCTGTGGGTAGAGTTCAGAGTTAGAATGACCCTGGGTTCCATTTCTAGTACCAAAAAAATGAAAGAAAATAAAAAATAAAATTAGAAGCGAGAATTGTAAAGTAGTGGATGAGGCTCAGAGGAGGGAGGAAGAGAGAAAAAACAGGGAGGTGCAGGAAAGGAAACAGATCACATAATGTTACGTTCATATATGAATGTATTGCTAGGAATCTCACTATCAGGATAAGTATAACGCAGTAATGAAAAGTACATTAAAAAGAAAGATATTCCCATCATCCCACAATTGTAGTTTTCCTTACCTTGTTTTATGAAACTAAAAATATAAATTGATAAAATACAAACACACCAAAATAGAATTTTTTTCTCTTTTTCACTCTTCATCCAAGAATATCTCCATTCACTCATTTCTAAACTCAATTAATGTATTTTAAATTATTTTTATTTAAATATGTAGTTTGAGGAAAAATGAAAAAAATCTCAATTGACTAAAAACAATGTAATAGCACTTATTTTGTTAATAGCTCATGGAATTTAACACTGATTATAACTATGTACCTAAAACCTTAGCATTTATCTATTTTTTCCTTGAATCAAATCCAACAAAGACATTTAATAGATTTATCACCATCCCTCTTATCATTCTATGTGCCATAATATATTAACATTTTGACAGTAAGAATGATTTTAATAGTCAGTTGAATATGGAATCTCAATCTCTCCTATCACAACAAGGATCAGCAGGTGAAAATAATGTCTTTTAAAAGGACAGTCGGGCACAGAAATTATCTTCCTACTTCCCTATTTTTAATCAAGTAAGTTAGTTTCAATTCTTATTTAATTCAGAACATCAAGTTTTAATATTTCAGAACAGAAATTAAGAAAGACTCTAAAATTCAAATGCAGAAGCCTCTTTCAAATGCTATAATAAATTTGTGTTTACACTGAAGAGAGCACACGCTAAGCAAATATGTCTTTAGCACACCCCCTGCCTTCACTGCCATTACACTGTCTAGTAAGTTGCTTATCACATATGCTAATAGAGGATGGGAAACTAGTGTTGATATGACAATTTATAAAGTTGGAAAAGAGAAAAATGTGAAACTGTAAATTTTAATTCTCTAAAGAAATTTGAAGCTTCTGAGAAAATTAAATCTGAAAAATAATTTCATATCAATAAATAAATCTGGATGTCTAAAAGTATTATAGAGATAAAAGTTGAAATACTATAGATACAAAATGGGATGTCTTACAACTAAAGAGATTGTTGTTTGCTTGAGTAACTCCAAGTTTAAAGCTCTTGTTCTGGCACAATATTTAAAAATCCTCCTTTAACTTCTAAAAGCATCTCAGTTTGAAAGACAAGTTCTATGATAGACCTGGCCATAATCCTTGTGTTTATAGTGAAAGCCATTAGAAGACATGGAAGAACACATGTCTGGGAAACGTGGGGGTAACCTATAAAAGTTTGACTCTGAGGAATATATCTCATAGTTGAAATAAAAGAGACAAATAATATATTCTGAACTTATGAATAGATATATCAGCATACATCTTCAGGAATAGCGACCTAATAAAGTCTTTTAATAAGTTGGTTCTTCTGAGTGACTATGTAATCACATCATCGTTTTGGAACACAGCCAGCAGTCAATAAAAAGTATGGAAGAACATAAAAAATGGCCATTATACTTTAGCAGCAAGGGACAGATTCCTTGTCTGATGGGAATTAAACTGAAAATTGAAAAAAAAAATGAGAAGATAGACATAAGAGAGGAGTAAGACAGTCCATCTTATGCTGGGCATGACCAAGTCTCACGCCACTATTCTAACTAGAGTGTTTCTGAAACTCATCCTTGGCTTTCATTTGTTGATTAAAATAGATGGTGCTTCAAAGAAGGGAATGCAGTGACCACAATTAATAATTCACTGTTGTGCTTTAAAAGTCAGACCTTTATTTTAGTTTATTATATGATAGTCACAACGTTGAGTTTTGCAATGAATGTAGAAGGTAATTCTATATATCTTGACTTCCTACACATACCTGGTAAACTTCGATGATTTTTTTTTCTTCGATAATTTGTGGGAGAAGAGAAATGTGAATATTTAATAAGAATATCCTCAATCTATGGAGATAGTAGATTCCACCACATGGAGGATAGGGTGAGGAAAAGCAGAAGCATGAAGAAACAAGGGGAGTCATGCATACACACACACACACACACACACACACACACACACACACACACAGAAATGTTCTGTGTAATCATGATAGACAAGTCAATAACACAATTCATAATAGCCAAATTATGAAACCAACACAGGTGTCCATCAACAGATTAATGGCTAACGAAAATGTAGTATACACATAATGGAATTTTACTCAGACATAAAGAACGAAATTATGACACTTGCAGGAAAACAGACGGAACTGGAGAATATTATGCTAAGTGAGATCAGCCAGTCTCAGAAAGTCAAGCGGGTTATGTATTCTCTCATATATGGAAGGAAGAGAAAAAATGGGAACTATAAGTTTTTTGTTTTTTTTTTTTTTGTTTTTTTTTTTGCAGTATTGGGGATTGAACTCAGGAGCATTCTACCTCCAAGATATACCCCAAACCCTATTTTTTTATTCTTTATTTTGAAACAGGGAATCACTAAGTTGGGGAGTGCCTCGCTAGGTAGCTGAGGCTGGCCTCGAACCCGGATCATCCACTCTCAGCCTCCCAACTGCTGTGATTACAAGCATGTGCCACCATGCCCCGCACCTATAAGGATTCTTCAGTAATACAAAGAGAGAGTAGTAGAGTAGTTTGAAGTGGGCTAGGGATTAGTTAGGGAGGGGAAGAGGAAGGACTTAGGAAGGAAACAGCTCAAATAATGCTATGCTAATATGTGAAGATATTATTAACAAAATCAGTAACTGGTGTGGGGAAGAAGAGGAAGAGAGTAGGATGGGGTGTGGAAGAAATACACAAAGAGCTGTGCGGTGCACGCATATTTTTAACACATGGAATCTCACTATGATGCATACTTGCAATGCACCAATAAATTATAAAAAAAAAAACACTTCTCTTTAAAAATAAAAATAAAGTAGCTTTCTACTCCAAAAAAGAGTTAATCATAATTTCTTGCTTGCATTTTCCATTTATTTGCATCATAGTCTTTGTTTTTCTAAACATAGACTTGAAAAACTGAACATAGCTTCAGGTCTTTATTTTAAAGCATGTAATTTTGAGCTTATCTGAGATGCAAATCACAGACCAGAAACACAAAGAAGGAACAATAAATCATTAATGAACAATTATATCAACTGGTGCAGGAAATAAGCAATTAGAACTTGCATAAAGAAAAATCAATACCCACATGTAACTTTTTCCAACAACAAATTTTAAAGCCACAAAGGTTAGGGCTTACATTACTAATGAAAATTAGATAACCAAAGTTGAAATGCTCAATAGAATAAGATAAGGACAATTCTTGTCTATTAAACTAACTAGAAAATTTAATAGCTATATCCAGGCTTAAACATTCATATTTGAATTCATTTTACTGAATTAATATAAAAGATGATATAAATTATAACTCCTTGAGCATTTTTGTCATTTCCATGTAATTTTTAAAATTACATGAAATATTAATACATTCTAAAATTCAGTGTTCTTTCATCATTGAAATAGATTTTACTTCATTACAAATGATAGAAGAGAAATAATGGTAGGCAGGGATTAAAGATTTGGTAAGAAGTAAGAAAGACTATCCCAGAGTTGAGAAGAAATTCAGAGAAATCTGGTGCCTTGCACAAGAGAAGTGAGCACTAGGGAAAGAAGGGAATAATCTGTAAAAGTTTATCTTGCAGTTATCAAAATTTAGTAAAATAAGCTCAGTTTTTTTTAGCAAGGATGTGATTATTTGTGCGTGTGCATGTAGTACTGGGTATTGAACACAGGGGAGCTCTACCACTGAATTACACCCGAATTCCATTTTATTTTATTTGTTTTTAATTTTGAAACAGGGTCTTTCCAAGTTATGGTTCAATGATCTGGAACCTGTGATCCTCCTGTCTCAGCCTTCCAAGTCCTGGGACTACAGGAATGTGCCAGCACACCAGACTAAGAATGTGATTATTGATAGACAATTTTGAGGCAATAATAATAAAAAATGAATTTTTTTTTATAAAAAAGAATATTCTGTTGGCAAAGTGGGGCTTGCGTAAGAATATGAGAATGAAGATGTAAGAGTCAATGGAATAAGGAATCAAAGTGCACTGAAACTGAGTATTTCTGAATGTTGGTCAGAGAATGTACAGATAGGCTATAATATAATTGGGAACTTGTAAACTAGATAATTTAGCATATGTTATTAGGCATCAAGTATATTTCTTACATATTTCAGTACTTTGAAACTTGTACAAAGATTTCCCAGTGGGTGGAAAATTTTAAGATTACAAAAAAAAAAAAAAACTTTCAGTATTTGTAATTAATTTCTGTTACCTATATCAGTTTATTCAACATTAAATTGAAATTTGATAACTTTTAGAAAAGTCACAAGAAATAATTCTACGTCTTAGGTCAGCATTATTACATACTGACCAAGAATTATAATGACTATGCTATACCCATACATACAAGAACAACTATATACTGAACCAAAATTTGATTTTATACTGCTTATGTTATAAATAAGCAGACTTTGCATGAAGAATAAGTTAGAATTCTATTTTTATTTTTAATCACTTAACTCCTACCATCATATTAATTATAACACAAAAATATACAGAATAATACACACAGTCTATATGTAACTACCCAGTAAATAACTAAAATATTATTTTAAATGCCCTTTCAAGAATTACTTTTAATATTTCTAATACTAATAGAAATTTTTTTCCAAATAAAAAATTATCAAGAAAAATCACAGAAAAAAATGTTAAGCCATATTTGTATTTACAATGTAAAAATATAACCGAGGAACAAAATACATAAATTGGATTGTCATATGGACAAATATATGCAGCTTTAAATATACAAAGCAAACAGAATGCTTGTGTGTAGTATAAGAAAAAGTAATGAATTTAGCTGAAGGTTCTGCAAATACTGTGATACTCAGTTTAATTTAAAATTCAACTAGAATACAGCCAGCTTAATTTTCCTTCCTTGAGGTTGTTTGTATTATGGATGGTAAAAGGATCCTCTTGCTATAGTTCCACTTTCTCATTTTTGCTTTTGTTTCTACATAAGCATTCAATCACAAACATTTCTTTTGTCTTTTCAAGTATTGGATCTTTCAGTTGCATTTTCACAAAACACGTCTCTCATCTGCTGTAGAGTTTCTCGGAGTTGTGATGGCCACATTATTTACAATTCCTTCACCTTCCCCTGCTTGGACCAACAGGATGTTTGTGCATGTTGCAGATATCCTGGAAGGGCTGTGGCATTGGGATCACTCTTGTGACCCTGTGATCTGGTTCCCTGTTGTGACCCTGGAAAAAAAGTGGAGAGTGGAAGAGAATCATAAAAAGGGACCCATCCTGCTGTGTTTGAGCAGAAGGATGCTTTTCTTTCTCCTTATGAAATTTTGATTGATCACAATAGCTCAGAATATTATGAAAAACTCTGCACCTCCAAAAACAATAAACTGTCAATGAATATGATTCATTAGTCATAAACCCTAGCCCACAAGTCATTACGATTTAGAATTTGACAAAGTGCGTCCTATGTTGAAATAAAAGGCTATTATAAAGCATTATTAATAGTAAAAAAATCTCTTGCTTATCAAACTAGAGCAGTAGTTTTAACAAGCTCGTTTTCAAAAAGCTTTAACAAGACGAATAGGCTCACAACATTGTCACAAACCACTAAGAAAAACTTGAAAATAACTGACAAAAAATAAAGACCCAAGAGATGTCTGTCCATTAATCCTCACTACCAGAAATGCTGTCTGACAGCATATCTGGTTTCTCTGATGTTTAGTACAAGAGATTACATATCTGACTCTGAGTTTTATACGTAAATACAAGAGTTGCCATTTATAAAATGGTCTCTTGAGAAGTTTACAAAACCTTGACATCATTTAAAAAAAAAAAAAAAACCTCAAAAATATCACTAACTGTAGCTTCTACCTTCTAGTTATCTCTGTCTAAATACATTTCTCCACTCTGCTGCCTCCTACTATGGAATTTATAAAAACAAAAATACATGATGTTTTTCTCCTTCTATGGCCTCTTATATCTGTATGTATTTGATAAAACTAGGGATAGTGTTAAAGGCTCTCATAATTGCATGAGGTAGATTTTATTTGTAATTAACCAAATGATACTTTAGATTAAATATTTCAATACATAAACAGAGCCAGACATGGTGGCACACATTGGAATCCCAGTATTTGAGACACTGAGATAGATGGATTGCGGGTTTGAAGCCAGTCTCAGCAATTTGGCAAGACTTTGTTTAAAAAAAAAACAAAACAGGACTGCGAATGTAGCTCAGAGGTAGAATATCCCTGCGTTTGGTACCAGCACCACTAATAAATAAGTAAATAAATCTCATTCAACAATTTTTTACATAGTTATTAGAAATACCTTCATTTCAGTGATTTTAACTTATTAAAATTATGTGAATTTTAATGGACTCACCATGTTCAAAATTCTATGGTCACTCCATTTTTGTTGTTGTTGTTAATTGTAGCGATAGGGATAGAACCCAGGATATAGAGCCTACTAAGTAAGAAATGTGTGTGCTGTGTCCCTTTAAAACATGTGGTATAATAGCTGGGCGTGGTGGCGCACACTTGTAATCCTAGCATTTGGGAGGCTGAGATCAGAGGATCAGGTTCACAGCCAGCCTCAGTTACTTAGTGAGGCCCTCTGCAGCTTAGTGGGACCCTGTTTCAAAATAAAGAATAAAAAATAGGGCTGGGGGTATAGCTCGGAAGTAGAATGCCCCTGAGTTCAATTCCTAGTAGTGCAAAAAAAAAAAAAAAAAAAAAGTGGTATTAACATCTAATATAAGGATGCAAAAAGATTGAAAGAGCGTGGTTTATCTCGCCATGTATTGTAAAAGAAACTCTTAAAAATGTTACTTTTTGAACTGTTCCTTTCATGAATTTTATCCAGTTACTCAGTGCTCACTAATAGTTCTTATATATACTCATTTGTTTTTGTTCTTTCTTGGTTCATATTGAAGGCTCTGGAGATCAGGTTGTCTCATTAGTGTAATTTAGTTTACTTTTTTCTTGGACAGTTTAAAGTGGTGTTTTGAAATCTGATGCTCAGCGTTAGTGTGCATTTGAGTATGAATTATGATTAACATCCCAGTGAGCCCAGTGCTCGTAATTATTAGCTTCAGTGTACACGGACTATATATTTTTCTAGTCTTTTGATGTAGTTTCAAGTATAAAGAACTTCTGACTTTTATTGAACTATTTTAATTAAGCAACCCAGAAAGTGTTGACATTAAGCCAACATTTGTTTTAACGTAAAAAAGCAAAAGCAAAAACTAGTGCTCTACCACTGAGCTACATCCCCCGCCTTTTGTTAGTTGTTGTAGTTTTTGGTTTTGAATTCACTGACCAAATGATATATCGATTTTGTACAAAGTAGAGAAGTTACACAGAAAGTTATGAACATTTTACAACTTGCTTATGTAATGCTTAGCATATAAAAAGTTTTCAATCAGTATTAGTCATTTTCATAATCGTATTATTCTATTTCTTCAACTGGTGCTCTGCATCTCATACACTCCTCCATTATGACACCATCAGTATTTAGTAAAGATTAATTTTGCAGTGAAATGATTGACAGATTCCCATTTCAAATGCTTGGGGCTCCTTGCATATCCACCTGGTAGCTTCCTTTTATTCCAGAGAGTTTGCTCAGTTTATTTCCAGGACTGCTTACAAGTGCAAGGGACTTAAATCATTTATTGGAAGTCTCAAAAACCAGAGGAACAGAACCTGAAGATCAGTGTTGAAGCTTCCCAGTCCCTCATTCAGACCATTAGGAGACATGAGCAGAAGATTGACAAGGACCTAAATGACACTAAATTCAACACACACCTTTCCTTACCAACTTTCTCTTTGAGTTATATTCAATGTGATTGACTATGACTGTCTTTGGAAAACACTATTTCCTCTGCTTAAGTGATACTACTATCCCCTGATTTTCCACTTATAACTATGTTCTATTTCTTATTTACTTTTCACCTATACAGCTCTATACTATGTTGTTTCCTTACTGTTCACTCTTGGAAGACTTATTATTGTCTCTTTATCTTCAAATGCTACATTTTGATTTATGAATACTAACCATCTAGTTTTATAGTTTTTTGAGTTTTTTACTCAAATTAGCAACATGTTATTTGACCCTTAGACAACAATCCACCAAATAATGTTGAACTAAGGATTGCCTGCAGTTTTATTGTTTGTGATAGTACAACTTCAATCTCTATTCCTGATTTTCCGTGATGCTCACCCTGTGCATCTAAATGTCTAGAAACTTGTCTTTTCTTATATGGAATCTGTCACTGGTAACTCATTCAGGGTGATACAATCATTGTTCAGTGATAGCCATGAGGCATTCAGTAATATCTCATAGTATTTTGTGACTTCTGCAAAGATATTATTTCCAACTAAAGCCACATTTACAGGTATTGGGGTTTAGAACTTGGGCATACCTATTTGAGGAACACAATTCTACCCACTACAATTGCAGATTTTTTTTTGCGTGTGTGTGTGTGTGTGTGTGTGTGTGTGGTATTGAGGATTAAACTCAGAGTTATTTTACCTCTGAGCTACACTTCGAGAATTTTTTATTATTTTTTGTTTTGTTTTGAAAGAGATCTCACTAGGTTGCTGCTGAGCGTCTTGTTAAGTTGCTCATCTCAAACTTGAAACATTCCTGTCTCAGCCTCCCAAGAACTGGTATTACAGATATGTGCAACCACATCCAGGTTGCAGACAACATTTAGGCTCTACCTTTCCCTGTGTTACGATTTGTAAATAAAATGTCCCCTAGAACTCCTGCTCTGGAGGCAGCCACACTGGAGGTTTGGTCCTGTGGTGTGGTGGGGTGTTTGTGTGTCACAGGGCTTGGATGAATGTTGCCTGCAAATATATGTGAGCATGAATATCCTGACCCTGCCCAGATGCAGCTTCTGCCTCTACCTTCTTCCTCTGCCCTTTTTCTGTTTCTCTGCTCCCCACCATCATTCCCTAAGGACCTATTACCCAGATTCCTATTTGTCAGTGGGTGCAAAGTGGAATATATATCATATTATATATGGAATTAAATCTTCAAATTTATAAGCAAATAATTCTTCCTTCCTTTGGTGTGTGTGTGTGCGTGTGTGTGTGTGTGTGTGTGTGTGTGTGTGTGTGTGTGGTTTTGGATCAAAGTGGTGCGAATATTGAATGAAACATCCTATTGCTGTCTTACTGCCTATCTGGCCCGAAGAGTAGAAGACCCACAGTCCTGTTTTTCCCTCTCCTCCCTTGTTACAGGTAGAATGATCAAACCTTACAAATTCAGGTGCACCTAGGAGAATCTCAATGCTAATACAGACTTTACCTTAATAAAACCACAAGCTACCAGACCCCTCCTTACACTCTTATCCTTTTTTTTTTTTTTTTAAATCAGCTTAGGATCCTGCCCTGCTCTCCTTAGTAATTCTATTGTCTGATTAATTACCCTTTCATGTGCCATTGATGAGTTTCTATCTTGATTCCTATTTTAAATGTTGGCTTTGATTCCATCGTTGTTGGAACCATTATAAGATATAAATAAATTTGCTTTCTTAATTATTTTTGATATTATTACTCGCTCCTTTTTAGTGTGAAAATCAGAGACAATGACTAGAATGAAGAACAAAATAGAAATCCCTTCTAAAACATCCAAAGTACTATACAATTAGGGAACATACATGTGTGCACAGTAAACTTCAGATTTAAATCCTAAATACCATTCAGGCATGATGGCACATGCCTGTGATCCCAGTAGTTGGAAGGCTGAAACAGGAGGATGATAGGTTCAAGGACAGCCTCAGCAAGTAGTGAGACTCTTATCAACCTAGCAAGAGACCTTGTTTACAAATAAAAATAAAATAGAACTAAGAGTGTAACTTAGAGGTAGAATGTCCCTGGGTTCAATCCCTAGTACCACACACACACACACACACATACACACACATATACACACACACTCATACATCCTAAATACCCATAAAGGATGCAAAAACTAAAGCTTGTTACATTCATTGAGAAAAAGTCAATCAAATTGAATTTTCTTCTACATTTTGATTACAGTCTTTATTGACATTTTCCTTTCCTAGGTACATAGATAATTGAATATTAACCAAAAATGGTATCATGATTGATTAATGTATATGACACAATATTCTTTCATGAGTTAAGGGTGATGACATATCATTGTTTTATAGTGAAAACTGCTAAACTATTCTATGATTTTTCTGGTAAAAAAGATGATGTGATCAGAAGAATAAAGCTGTTTATTTACTTGGCAAAAGAGAATATGTTTATTTACTTGGCAAAAGAGACTTTGCAGATGCAATTAGGCTAATGGTTTGGAGACAGGAAGAATTTTCATTTATTGTACTAGACAAGTATATTCAGAAGGTTCCTCATATGAGAGAGTTAGAAGAATCAGAGGTAGTAATGGGAATGTGGATAGCCTTTAAAACTGAAAACCTAAGAAATGGATGATCTCCTAGAATCTACATAAGAAAAGCAGCCTCTCAACACTTTGATTTTAACTGAGTGAAACTGATTGTTGACTTCTGGTTCTCTGAACTATGAAATAATAAATCTGTGATGCTTTTAAGTTTTTAGAAATGTATTACAGTTGTAAAAGGAAACATATATGGTAAATCAAAATCATTTTCTGTTTGTCATACTGAGTATTGAACTCAGGGGCTATTTTACCTCTAAGATACACCCCCACCCAGTCCCTTTCATTTTTTATTTTGAAACAGAATCTCACTAAGTTGCTGAGGCTGTCCTCAAACCTGTGATCCTCCTTTCTCAGCTTCCCAAGTAATGATTGATTTCAAAATTAACATTCTAACAAAGAAAATAGAATTTTTATTACATAGCTAATGAAACATGAAGAATGGCCAGGCCCTCTAGAACTTAGTCAGACACTGTTTCAAAATTAAGAAATTAAATAGAGCTAAGGGTACAGATAGAATATAAAATAGATAGAATGCCCCTGGATTCAGTTCCCAGTACCACAAGAATGCATTTGAGCTTGTGTACTTCTGGTTTGGGTTCTCTGCCCCCCTCCCTTTTTCAGTACTGGGGATTGAACCTGGGGGTATTCTACCATCAAGCTATTGTTTTACTTATTATTTTGAGACAGGACCTTGCTAAGTTGCTGAAGGCATTACTAAGTTGCTGAGGCTGTCCTCAAACCTGTGACTTGCAATCTTCTGGTTCAAGTCTTCCAAGTACTGGGAGGATATAGAAATGTGTCATGACACACAGCTAGTTTTCTTGCATTTATGCAAAATTTTCATTATCTATAATTTATTTTATCCTATGTGTTATCACTGATTATTTAGTTTCAAAAGGATTTTATTGTAGGAAACACCTTGCCATTTGTAAGAGAGCTATAATAGGTGACTGGATGCTTATACTATGCTGAAAAATCAACTCTACAATTCCCTTTCCAATTGCTATTTGTTGAAAAACTTGAATGTATGAGCTATTCTGTTGTTTGATGTCTTGTTTTGCTAAAAACATAAGCCAACAGGATATTCTCCTTCAGGAATACAGCTCAATAATACACACACATTACTTTGATAACCCTAATTGCACTGTGGTTTTCTCTGTGTAATTCTAGATTAGGATACAGCACTTCTAAACTCATTGATCAAAAAAGTAAGCTTTTCTTTAAAGTAGCTAGAAACAACAAAGCAAATGAAGCTGTTAGTCTCTATGAGATAAAAACACCTTAATTATTTTCTCATTCAAATAAATAGGTAGGGACTGTGGAGATTTGATGCAAATATAATAGCTATATATTTTTTGTTGTTTTATTTCATGAATAGAGCTTGGTTTCAGGCAAAGTCAAACTGTTTGTAGGAACACTGTTGAGCAGCAATTTAATATAGCTAGCATAGATAATTGAAAAATTTCTAAGAGTCACATTTAAAAAATATTATAAAATGGGTAAAATTAGTTTTAAGAATATATTTTATTTAGCCTGCTAAATCTAAAATATTGTCCTTCAACAACTAATATATAAAGCACCATTAAGATATTTTGCATTTTTCTTACAAGTCTGTTAAGATCTAATGTGTATTTTACATTTTCAAGACACCTCAATTGGAACTGGCCACAATTCAAATTCTCAGTAGTGAGAACTACATTCAATGGAAATGCATACAGGAAGAGTTTTCAAAAGTAAGCTTTACTAAAAAGATTTTAGTGGATATAACTAGAAACTTAGAAATATTAAGCGTTATTTCCCAGAATATAAAAATCTCTGGATGTTTCCTTCATTGGTTTTATCATTTTTAGCCTAGAAAGCAATTAGAAAGATATATTTCATGTAAGGGTTACTTACTAGGTGTTTATCTTCCTGAAAGAAAGATTTCATTCAAGAAACACAAATAGGATAAACATAAAGGAGTTTGCTATTGAAGTGAGGAGAGGGCATGAGGATGTGTTAGAAAAATAAAGGTACTGTAGAATGTGTACCCCAAAGAATCCTGTCATTGACCATTCCTAAAATGCAAGTGGTATGGTGTCTTCTAAGTGGTGGGTTTTTATATTTGATCTGGAAACCTCCCTCCTCGTGTCTCATGTATTTGGAGTGCTTGCTCCTATTCCCCACTATAGCTGAGTGATTCCACACTGATTCCTCCATGTTGCAAAATTTCCCATCTGGACCTAAGCAAAACCCACTGGTTTAGTGTTCCCTTCATGATTCAAAGATGGAAAGCCCCTTAGATTACCTCTTAGGTCACCTAGTAAGCTTTCTTTTAGACTTAAGAAGGAACTATCTTCATTGGGCATGGTGGCACACACTTGTAATCCCAGTTCTTGGGAGGCTGAGACAGGAGGATCGCAGGTTCCAGGTCAGTCTCAATAATGTAGTACAACTCTCAGCAATCTAGAGAGATTCTGTTTTAAAACAAACATTAAAAGGGCTGAGGATGTAGCTCAGAGGTAGAGTTTCCCTGAGGTCAATCCATAGAATCCCTCAAACACACACACACACACACACACACACACACACACACACACACACACACACGGTAGCATCTTGCTGTGAAAATGGTGGTTTATGGGTACAATCTCCACTAGTGATATGGGAGTGATCTTTAATTACTACCAGTAGACCTAGCCCTAATTCTCCCCTCCCCCTTATTCATACCTAACACAAGGACTTTGCAGGACAGCACCATTCATTGTGACATGTTAAAACACATAGAAAGAAGGCACATCTTTCTGTGGTTCTTGCAGATGGAGGTCAATAGGAAACTAAACTTAATGTCACCAAACCTCTTCTTCTGTGACAACATTTGGCCATGATGCACATTCTTACTTTAACATCCTTGGTCTATTGCATAGTTTTCCTGTAGTATAGCTTTCTTGTAATAAGCTGTATATTTCCCGAAGATCAAACCTTGAAGATTAACCTCCAGTAGATCACAAAGAACCATAATACAAATGCAGTAAAATAAAAGCAAACACATACAAAACAATGACCATGTAATTAGAAACAGTAGCATTCACCCAGTAATTGGTAGTGTCAAATATTTTGTAAAGATTAATATAATATGGTTTTATTCAAATCCCATTATAAATGTTTCACATTTAATTGAACATTGATTATTTTCAGAAACAATAATAACAACAACCAAATAATCTTGTTTGTTAGTGGAAGAGAGGTATGGACTAAAACAACTTTACACATTAAAAATAATACAAGATAATTTTAAAAGGATAAAAAAGAAATCTGAACTGCTGTGACACAGAAGCCTACTAAGCTATGACAGACACATTTTGTCATTAATATTTTGAAATGGATGCAATTCAATTTCAGTGTTTTCACAAAATATTTCAAATGTATGCTATACAAAATTCCATGAAATTTTCACAGTATTAATATACTTTGGTTGAAAGTCATTTTTAGAAGAAACTCTACTAATGCAAATTTGTTAATTATTATTCCATTAGCATATTTTTACATGGATCTTTCCATGTAAAGACATTTGTTTAATTGATTCATTAGTTAATCTAAGCTAAATTTTACTTATTTATTAAATAATGACTAGCATCATTATTTAAGCTACACTATGTTTTACTTAGAACTTTGTGTGTATGTGTGTGTGTGTGTGTGTGTGTGTGGGTATGTTGGGGGGTATCCCTTATAGTCCATCAAATTTAGCCTTTCCATTTGCTTCATTTTAATTTGATTAAAATTATTTAACAAATTCATACTATTTATGGCTAGTTTTCTGAAAAGTTATTTTTTCCTAATAAGTGACCTCAGTTTTTATTCAGTTCTTCACTTCCTTGATTCAAAAAGCTTACAAATTCTGTATATTCTATGCATTCTGACAAGCAATTTGGGAAATTGATCCCCAAATCATCAATATCTCTGAAGTCATTACAACTTTGATACATAATTGTATACATGTTTCCATGAAAATTTGAATTTGACATACACAACTTTTTAAAATAATCTTCAGAGCCAGACCTGGTGGCGTACCCTTGTAATTCTAGTACTTAGGAGGCTGAGACCAGAGGATCTGGGTTCGCGGCCAGCGTCAGCTACCTAGTGAGGCACTCCGCAACTTAGTGAGACCCTGTTTCAAATTAAAGAATAAAAAATAGGGCTGGGGTGGATCTCGAGGATAGAATGCCCCTGGGTTCAGTTCCCAGTACCACAAAAATAAATAAATAAATAAATAAATAAATAAATAAATAAATAAATAAATAAAATAATCTTCAGAAAGCCATCATTTTATTAAACAGTGTGTGAAAGAAATTTTTTATAGTGGTAATAAATTTGTCACTGAACAGAACATGTGAAATAAAGGTGAATTAAACCAATAATTTTATATAAACTTTTGCTATAACTATTTTCATATTAAGTTTAACTTTAAAAAATCAGTAATATATCCAAAATTTATTATTTAAGGTGACTTGAAAATATATCATGAAACAGCAAAACTTGTCAGGAATATTTCTGATGTATATGTGATTAGAAACATCTAGCAAGCTTCAATGTATATATTCCATAATATCTTCAGCCATTCATAAATGTATCAAAAATTTTAATAAGTTAATGATTTTTGACTATGAATTATTCTTTTACTTATCTCATTTCTTATGATACCTGCTTGACAATTAATTAGTGTTTTCACTAGAAATACGTAAAAATATTTTTACTTCTGATGTGTTATATTTCTTCTCTTTTGGTCATATATTCCATTTAAAATAATTTTTCCCTTTACAAATTGCATCTTTGATTATAAAATTTGCTTTTGTTTGTTTTGCTGTTCAGGACTCTATTTTATCCTAACATATATCCTTCACTCCATTCCACAATACTCTGAATTATTTCTTTCTGAATAATCACACTATTTCTACTACTTATCAAAAATGACTGGGCTTTAATTCATGTGCTTGTTTTACTATGAATCACTAGAAGTGGTTAGTGTGTGCTCTTTAGCAAGAAGAGACTTAAAGAGACTTTGTGGCTCACTGAACTGAATGGTTCTGAAAATAACTTTTTAGTGATTGAATCACTAAAATAATTTCCAAACAGCCTATATTTGAATGAAATTCACATAAAACATTAGCAAATGACTTAACCAGTTCACATTCTAGCACACCATTTTCTTATTTTTTTACAAGACAAGGTCCTCATAATTTGATTTGATATGCTAGAACAAAATGCCAAGCATTCTTTTTCCAGAAAAGTTGAAGTATTTTTACTGCTGAAGAAGTCCAAATACATGAAGAATGAAGTGTCAAACTACCATTGATACCAATGTTTAAAAAAAATGTCACTTATCATGCTGATAATTCCTGAGCACAACCAACTCAACAGAATTGTTGAAAGTTGACATCCCTGTCACTTGTAAGATAAAACTCTTTGAAAAGAGAAGAAATAAAAACTGATTACTCAGTTCAGAAACTCCATGCATATCTCAAGGATGTACTTTGTCTTTCATAATATATTTCTACCATGGATTCCTTAGTCTGATCTGAAGATGATTCTGTCCAAAGTATAGCTCAAAGACAATTCCATGTACATTTTTAGATTAGGTAGTAGATTCTCACTGTGTTGAATTAAAAATTTTCAATGGATCATTATGCCTTTTAACAAATTATGGCTTAATCCTTTAGAATGGTGCAAGAGAGGGGGAGTAGTGGCACACACTTCTCATTCCAGGACCTGGGAGGCTTAGATGGGAGGATTGCAGTTTTGAAGACAGCCTCAGAAACTTAGCAAGGCCCCCATCAATTTAATGAGACCTTGTTTCAAACTTAAAAATAAAATAGGGATGAAGGTGTAGCTCAGAGGTAGAATGTCCCTCGGTTCAATCCCCAATACCCCCTCCGCGCCCCCACACACAGTGGTAGTTTTAATTTAAAAAATACACACAAAAGAGTAATTTTTTTTAGCTCAGAAGTGAATTTATTAATTATTTGGATATTTTATTACTATTTTATTACTGAAAGTGAATTTCAAACACACAGGATTAGAGGATTTGTAACATATTGACTTTTTCTACACAAAACTCAATGCTGCTCCCATCCCTTCTGCTCTGGGCACTTTGCTAACCTCCACCCAAATGTCCAGGTCCCAGTCCATGTAATTTATGAATATGTTCCAGGAATGGAGAATTGTATTTACATGATGTAAAGGTATTAAGTTTACTCATAGAATTAAGTTTGCTAAATAAGATGATTTTAAGATGAAATTTTCGAGTTTGCTCAAGGTAATCACAAGTGTTCATAGAAGTGAAAGACAGGTGGGTGAGTTAGTTTCAGGGAATCGGGGTGCAAGAAATATGAATTGATCATTATTTCTTTTTCTTTAACTGGTGCATCGTAATCACACATCTTCATTATTTCTTTAGCTCAATATCCATGTGCTGATCTGTGTATGATCATTTTTATTAAATCAATGGATAATGTAAATAAGGGAGGGACACTCCGTAAAAGCATCATAAACTAAATAAACAATTACTCAATTTATTAAACTTAAACTATGTGTGTTTTTTCTTTTTCTATTTACTTAGCTTCCTCCACAGAAACAACCACCCTTAATTATGTAGTAAGTATATGTGCACATGTAACTTGATCTTCATATTTATGCTCCCTATATTTGTATTACCTTAAATATCTATATATGTATAATTTCTTGCTCTCTCTCTATGCATATATCTATATATCTTTTGATATTTTGATAATAACTAAAATTTTAAGCATCATGTTGTATATAACAGTATGAGAAGGAAGAAGTTTGTTTTATATATTGACATACAGGTATATATATATGAACATAATATGTACCTATACATCTATCTAGCTACATATAGATATTGAATTTGATATTTGTTTTTTATTTTTATTCAATATTGTTTTTCCTTTGCATTAAAATGCTTTAAAGCATGCCGTGTTATATGTAGTCTTCAGGTGTTTACATTGCTCATCAAAAATTTTGTACATGCTTTCTTTAAAAGTATTGTTCATGTGATATAAAATGTAATTTATCAATGCACATTGTTTTGTATAATTCTTGTATTGCTGCTATAACAAAATATATCTATAATACACCGCATATTAAGTTTTGTTACATCTTCTATTATTAAGTTTTGTGTTGTGAATATGTTCATTAGACATGTGTTTTTAAACTACACCTTAGAAATAAAATGATTAAACATTCCAGTGTTTAAAATATAAGTCTTTTGATGTATCATCTTAACAGTAGGAAAGTGGACAAGCCCCTAAAAAGTAGATTTTTTTTTTAACATTGCTTCCATCATATCAGCTGGCCAGAGCAAGCCACATGGTCAGACACAGATTTAATAGTTAATTTTAAACACTCTATCTCTCTTGGGAGGCACAATAATACCATATTGTAAAAGAACTTCCATGCAGACATGTGGCGATTATATGGCGATGCTTGCAATATACTGCAGAAAAAAATTCCTTATTATTGATTTAAATGCACTTTTCTACTGTGTGACATTTATGCAACTCTTTTAAGTAATTAAAATGATCATTATTAGCCACTTAATGATCTTGAAAAATTAATATATGCTTCTGAAGCTAGTTAAGATCTATAAGAATAGGTGAATATCACCTTATCACTATAATATCATTGTAATTAGGGATTGATTAAATATGCATGCATTTTACCTAATTTTACATTGAAAATTATTTTAAAATATTCATAAGATTCTGTTCCCAACATTTGTCAGATTAGATATTCTGAAAAACATAATGATGCTTAAACATATATAGTAAACTCTGAAAGAAAAAAATAAATGGTACACAGAAACTTATTATACAAGATGGTAGAAAAGTTTCAAATTAAGGATCAGAAAAAAAGAGATTCAAAGTTAATAATAATAATGGCTCTCTTAAAATAGGCAATGCGTACTTGAGAGACCATTGTGTGTTTTATGATAAAACATAACATTGCAGGATTGCAATATAGTAGGATATTGATTTTGTTTCCAATAAATGCTACTCAATCAAATGAGTAAAAACCTTTAAACATCTGATTCTTCACCCATCTTTCAAATCAAATACAAAAACCAATTTCAGTGAAATAATAGGTATGAATAATAATAATGAAATAGTGTTGCTAAAGCAGAAATGCAAGAAGATTTTCATGATCTTCAGGTAGGCATATTTTAAAGTAATTTGAATTGGTAATTTTTCTCCCTCAGTTATGTTTAATGTATAAATAATTACGAGTGATGAATTTCGTTTTGCATGAATGTGCCTGAGTAGATTTCCTTGTAGTCTCTTACTAGCATCTAGTCCTCTCTGGGAGTCACTTAAAACTTGTGAAGCGTTGCATAGGGTAATCTGACAGAGCAGAAAATATCAAGAGAATTGCTAGAAGTTGAAGAGCAAATCCTCTGAGAATTAAAAGTGTAGACTGGAATAGTAGAGAGCTGTCTTGGGTTAAAGTCTAGGTGATAGCAGGCTGGTTACTTCAGGAGCTCCAGAGTGTAAGCTGTTTCCTGGAAACTTTCAACCTTTAGAAGCCACCTGTTTATCTAGGTGTGTATCCTTCTCCTCCATCTTCTGTTTGCATCACTCCAGCCTCTGCTTCTATAATTATATCATCACCTTTATATTTCTGTGTTCTCTTGTAAAGATTGTAGCAACAGCCAGGCATGGTGGCACATGCCTGTAATCCCAGTACTTGAGAGGTTGAGACAGGAGAACCTCAGGTTGGAGGCCAGCCTCAGGAATGTAGTGAGACTCTCAGCAACTTAGTATGACCCTGTTTTGAAATCATAATAATAAAGTGTTGGGGGTGAAACTCCTAGTCAAAATGCCTGGGTTTAATCCCCAATAATACACACAGAAACAGACAGACAGACAGACAGACAGACAGACAGACAGACACACACACACACACACACACATGATTGCAGTGATATTAACCACATCCTAATAATCAAGGATAATTCCAGATAACCCATCTAAAGAGTTCTCATGTATTCACATATACAAAGTAAGATACAGAAGGCCAGTGCTAAGGACATGTGTATTTTGAGGGTGAGAGGGAATATTATTTAGCCTATCAAAGCAATCAATCTACATACTATAAATAAAAATCTAGGAACTCTTTTCATGTGTCTAATGGATTTTAGTGTGGCATTTGTTTTGGTTAACATCAGTATGTTTCAGCACTATGATTTTAATAGACTAATCATTTAATAAAATTTGTGCAAGATGAACTCAGCAATAATTCTGCAAGGACAAATACTGATTTTTCTTTTCATATAATTGTCACTCAGTGCTGCAATTGCAGCTCCTAGACTACCTGCTATCTTTTCAATATTGCCTAAAAACAAGCAGAAGTAACTAAATAGACCAAACAAAAGGAGATGGAAAAATTTGTCCAGGAATGTATTGTTTGGTTGATGCCATTCAGTCTTACTAAGATAATGACTCTAAAAGTAGGATCCATAGAGCTATTATTTAATTTAAGCCTTCAAAGTTATAATTCCATTAGGAGAACATTTTGGGGACCTAGAAATGGTGTCTGAAGACATTGTTAACAGCAGTGATAGTCAAGAAATGTAAGGAAGGAAAGTTGTAATCAGCTCTCTGGATTCAATGATTTCACTCACAAATCCTTTCTAAATTCAACTACATTTTCAAAGCTTCGTAATTGAAGGTATTAATAGAAAAACTTAATATTTCAGGAAATAAAAGTCAGAAGGCAATAAAAGTGAATAGCCTAGGAAAAAGTATAAAGTAACAAAATGTTCAGGATCTGTGTTTGGACAATTATAAAACCCTATTTCAATTATAAAACCCTATTGTTTAGGAGTGGAAAACTCAATGTTGTAAAAATTTCACCTCTCAAAATTAATCCATAAATTCAGAAAGACTTTAATTAAAACTATTATTGGCTCTCATAAGGTAGAGAAATATATAGTTAGAATTCATCTAGAGAATGAAAAAAGTGAGAAAAGGCTGGACAAATACCTCAATGTGATAGAGTATTGTATTGTATTTGCAAATAATACCCAGAATGTAGCACATTTGCAGAAATAGAACCATAAATTAGAGTAAAAAGAAACCAAAAGCAGATTCAGAAATACAAGAGAATACAATACATAAAAAGTATATCATGTATGTGGAAGGGGAGGGAAACAGGAGGAGTCGGGGGGAAGCTCACCAAGGACCAAGGGCTGCGTGTATGTATGTCCCCATCACTCTGAACTACATTGAACCAATCATACATATATTATATATATTATCATTTTATATGTATATATTATAATTTTATGTATTAGGAAATATAATTTTTTATATTATAATTTTATTGGGGAGGGGGAGATACCTATGACCCAATAGCTCTACTGCAGCTAAGAGAAAAAAAAGGCCCGTGAGCATGGTGGTACACACCTTTCATCCTGCTACTGTGAAGGCTGAAAAGAGAGCATCCCAAATTCAAAACCAACCTCGGAAACCTAGTGAGATTGCCTTAAAAATATATTATTAAAAAGAGTTGAGGAAATAGTTCAGTGGTAGGGTGGTTGCTTACTATTTAGAGACCATGGGTTAAATCCCTTGTGCCTCAAGAACTAATAATAAATAAAAGTAAGAAAAGAAAAGTAAAAAAGAGAGAAAAGGAGAATCTAGTCTCATCCCTTTACAGTAAAAGACATTCTTTTTGTATCAACAATTAAATTTAATTAAGCCTCAGAATAGAGGAAAGTCATTTTATACAAGATAAAAAACAAAACCTAAAGACAAATATGATTTCCTAAACATGTAGAGCTTCTGTTATAATATATAGCATGTGATAAAATTCTGTTATGTAATATATATGTTGTTTCTGTTATGTATATAACACATGATAGTATTCAAATAAAAAGATATATTGAAATATACTTTTAACATTTATAATAAATTGTTGATATCTAGAATAAGTTTAGATGACAAGATTTCTTAAATTTTTAATGACTTTCTTAATATAAAAATAGTAAACTAGATTGGACATGTGTTTCTCTCTTTATTTAATTTGTCCAAAGGGGAGTAAAATACATTCAACTTTAATTGCAAACTTCATCATAATGATAATTAATATATTGGAAATGCATCATTGAGCTAACCTGTTGAAGAAAAAAATAATTACCATAAAATATTCCATGTGTTAATGAGCAGGAAGGTTTTGCAAATATTTCTTTGACTAATAGAAAAGCAAACCATCAAAGTGTAAAGAAATCAAAAAGGTAAGCAAGTGTTTTTCAGTTAAATCACTCCCAAGCTTTAAATAGTATTTACTCAATTACATTCAAATTTCTAAAGTTACTTGTTTGGAAGCTCAGAAATTATTACCTATGGGCAAGCTAAACTTATAGTAACTGTAAGAAATACATGTAAAACAAATACTTTGAAAGATCATTGACCAAAGTTCTATTAGTAATTTTATCTACTGAAAAATTCAATAATATTTTTTCAGCTACTTTTCAATAAGTGAACTCATACTAATGGAGGCAGGAAGAGAAGGATTGGTTACTGCTGGTACAAAAATAATGATCCAGTGTTCGATAGCACAGTAAGATCACTATAATTAACAATAATTTACAGTATATTTCAAAATAGGTAGAGGATAGGTTTAGAATCTTCCCAACAGAAGGAAATAATACATGTTTAAGGTGATGCATATGCTAATTATTCTGATTTGATCATTGATTATATATGTATGAATTAAAATAGCATGCAATTCATAAATACATAAAATAATTATGTCAATTAAAAAGAATAAAAGAAAAAAATTAATTTTATTATTAATCATGACTAAAGACATAAATGTTATTTCTATTAGCTATTTGATCATATGATGAATTTTAATCAAAATAATTTAAATTGATTAAAGTAAATTAACTTAATTTTAATTATTCAGGTTTACCTTATTGGATTATTAATTTGTGATCATTCAGAGGAGGTCTTTAGAATTTTAATTAATGTGGTTTTTGATAATACATACATACAAGTAAAGTTCATACATTATACATGCACATGCACAAGCTTATAATTAATGCACTTTTCCATAATGAATGCAATAAACAACTCTGAGATAATGTATGTTTCTATATTTGTAACATAGATGTCCTCAATATTGTTTTGTCTGATTCCAGATATGAGATTTCACCTAATTAAATATTTGTATTTAAACTTTTATTTATTTATTTATTGTGTGTGTGGTACTGAGGATTGAACTCAGGGGCAGTCTACCTCTGAGCTACAACCCCAACTCTTTGTTTTTGAAGCAATATTTGACTAAGTTACTGCTCTTTGGCCTGGGAACTGTGATTATAGACATCTGCCACCAAGTCTGGTTTATAAACTATTTATGAGAAAAAACAAAGGAAGGATGGGAAGAAAGAAGGAAGCAAGGAAGGAGAGAGAAAAAAAAAGAAAGAAGAGAAAGATATTAAAAAAGAAAAAAGGTAATGAGATCAGAGTACTACATAGCTAGACAGCTGAATAGTTGATTAAACGGAGAATTTTTTTTTCTTTCATAGGATGCTTCTATGCTCTTTTTCTGTTGTATCTCTTTTTTACAACTGCAGCCAACAAAATTGATCATTTTATTTTCCACTCCATAGAAAAGTAGAATCAATGTGGAGACAGTCACACAAACACTTAAGAAGGGTGAAACAAAAGTTTTGCATACTTCTGTTGGGGTAAATGCTCAGTTCAGGAACCCAGGATTCAGCATGCCAGTCAGAGACATGGACAGAGGTTTATTTGGGAAAAAGGGGAAAAGGAAGAAATACTTGTTCAAAAGAGAATGCAGGCCACCTCAAGATGAGGAAGGCATTTTTGGTAGTTCTGGGCTGTCTTCTTATTAGGGGATTTTCGTGAGGGGTGGACTAGAGGAGGTGCATGAGGATGATCTTAGCCTGGTAATCCCTAGGTGGTTTATCGTGGTCGAGTAGTTTGGTCAGCTCTAGGGTGGATGATCACAGTCCGGTGGTCCTGAGGCGCCTCCTGGTGATCTGGAGATCTGGTCAACCTTAGGGTCCTTAGGTTGATTGGCGTCCTCATTAGCTGATTGACAGATAAGCTGGAGAGTGTCCTAAGTTATCGTACTTGTCTTGTTATCAATGTACAGAGCAATTATAGTTTCTTTTAGTTAACTCCAAGATGTACAGATTTCCCAGGAATTTGGGAGAGTCAGGTCTGGGAAAGAGAACCGGTTTGTGGAGTGGAGGCTGAAGTGCTTCACTTCCAGATTCTTTATATTAAAGTGATATTTTACCTTTCCTTCCCATTTGTCTCCTTTCTACCTACTTATTTCTTCTATCCGACATCACTTCTAATGGTATATTCACATATTTCTTTACTGAGCCACACCAGCTTTTCCCTTCTCAAATTTCGTGCTGACTTTTCTGTGATTCTCAATGTCGGTGCACAATAAAATCCTCAGTGGACCTGCAGCCATCCGTACTGCTGCTGAAACAGGAGAATCACAAATTGAAGGTCATTTCCCATAACTAAGTGAAACTTGCTTCAAAATAAAATAATAGTAATTATTAATAATAATAGTAAGCCGGGCGTGGTGGCTTGTAATCCCAGCATTTGGGAGGCTGAGACTGGAGGATCCGAGTTCACGGCCAGCCTCAGCTACTTAGTGAGGCCCTCCGCAACTTAGTGAGACCCTGTTTCAAAATAAAGAATAAAAAATAGGGCTGGGGGTAGAGCTCGGAGGAAGAATGCCCCTGAGTTCAATCCCCCAGTACTGCAAAAAAAAAAATAATAATAAAGGACTGGGATTGTAACTCAGTGGTAGAGGGACCTGAGTTTAATTTCCAATATCAGAAAAGTAATTATGTTTTATATTGAACATGTCAATACCTAGGCTCCATGCCAGAAAAAATTATATCAAAGTATCTCTTGCAAAAGCCCAGACAAGAATATTAACTTTTTTATTGATGTGTACTCCATACATGGATAAATTTAAATAGCATAACTATAACTGACATTGAATTGAGAAGTAGAATAAGAAATTATTTAAAATTAGCATTTACATTATTTATATGGTTATAATATAGACTATTTCCCTCTTGATGTCTTCCTGTGTTTTCCTACTCTTTTAAGATCAATTTACTTAAACATAAAGAGAACAAAATGTCTCTAAAATTTAACTATATAGTAATAGCACGTGTTAATTTTATTCTCATGTAGGTAAAATTTTATAAATTCAACAGTACACTGATATTATCATTGTTATTATTTATTTATTTCTGATGCTGGGGATTGAACCCAGGGTCATTCTACCTCCAAGCTACACCCTTAGCCCTATTTTATATTTTTTTAAATTTGGAATCATGGTCTCTCTAAATTGATGTGAGCCTCACTGAGTTCCTAAGGCTGGCTTCAAACCTGCAATCTTCCTGTCTCAGCCTCCCAAGTACAGGGATTACAGGCATGTGCCACCATGTCCAGCTATGATATATTATTTGAATATGTAATGTTTCATGTTTTCTAATATTTAATTAAATTTTATTGATATGTTCATGTGCAATATTTCACTCGGTGATATATGTCACATTATTATTTATGTAATTCTAAATTATAAACTTATTTAGTAGTGTGTATATTCAATTATGTACACAGATAACCTTGGGATTAAAAATGTTTGGCAGATACTAGATGAGTTATAAGACCCTTGACTGCCAGCAGATCCATACTCAAATACTAGAAAGATATATATATATATATATATATATATATAATATCTGTGATAAACAAAAATTATTTCTCAGTGTTCATAACATAAATGATATTTTAATTATCAATATTGACATGATGATAGCCTTATGAAATTATCAGTCTTATTATCAGTCACATAATCTATCATGATGTGAATCTCTAGTAACCAATGATTTATAAATTGCAAATTGCAAAAGCCATATTTAATTTTGAAGGATAAACATCATTCATGCCACTTTAAAACAAAGTAGGAAGCTGGGCCTGGTGGCACACACCTGTAATCTTAGTACTTTGGAGGTTGAATCAGGAGAATTGCAGGGTTGAGGCCAGCCTCAGCAATTTAGCAAGACTCTGTTTCAAAAATAAAAAAAATAAAAAATAAAAAGGGCTGGAGATGTAGCTCAGAGGCAGAATGCCCCTCAGTTTGACACCCAGTACCAAAATAAATCAATAACAACAAAAAGAGTAGGCAAACAGGTTATCTTAAAATTCTATAAAATTATAGTATTATATAATACCATAAAGGGCACACATCATAAGTGTACAAATTACATATAATTGTATACAAATTTGTTATATATTTACACATATATTTGTATTTATGTGTATATATATAATATATAGATGCATATATCATTTTTGGATATATACTATTAGATGAAGATATAGAATACTGAAAATTTCCAAGATATAAGAAGGTTTTATTGTTTCACTTTTTAGCTAATACTTACCAACCAGAACTATTTTTGTGAATTCAATCACCCTAGATTATATTTGATTTTTAAAAACTTCCCATAAATTGAATCATATTCCTTGTATCCAGATTTTTAGATAAAATTTATGTAATCATATACAAAAAATTATGATTTTTTACTTGCTGTAGACTGGTTCATTATCTGAATTTTGTACAAGGTATTTACCCTATCTACTATTCATCTACATTTGGGTTATTTCTACATTAGCAATTGCAAATGTAAGCAAAATTGCTCTAAACATTCTATTGCTTTTTGTTTCCTTTTATGAATGTTTTCATTATATATATATATATATATATATATATATATATATATATATATACTCTTCTGCCTTTTATATACACCTAGAAAGACAATTTTGAATTTCAGAGTAAATGTGTATATTATACTTTGTACTGAGAAACTATTTCAATTAGTCAAACTTTCCAAAGTGGTTTTGGCATACTTCACTCCCATTGGTTTCTCCATTTTTAATCCGACTGATAATTTCAGGTTTTAATTTTTTTTCTATTCCACTGGATATTTGTTAGTATGTCATTATGCCTTTAGTTTGCCTATCCATTTTAACCAATTAAGTAAAACAGATATTCTTAAGCTTATTGTCTACTTGGCTATCTTCTTTGGTAAAAATTCTTTTCATTTTTGCCTAGATTTGAATTATTTGTCATATATATAAATAATTAAATAAACATTATTTGTCACATTTATTAAAAATGATATAGTAAACCAGGTATGGTGGTACATGTTTGTAATCCCAGTACTTGGGAGGCTGAGACAGGAGGATCCCAGTTTGCGGCCAGCCTCAGCTAATTAGTGAGGCCCTCCACAAGTTAGTGAGACCCTGTTTCAAAATAAAGAGTAAAAGATAGGACTGGGGATGTAGCTTGGAGGTAGAATGTCCCTGGGTTCAATCTCCAGTTCCACACACACACACAAAATGATATGACAGACCATTTAAGGGTGTAACTGCTGTCATGGTTTCAGAGAGCACTGCAATGGGATTTTGCAATGGGGAAGAGATATTGAGTCCAGCTCTGAATACTGTTTGGGCAAATGAGACTTTAGAGTCAAGGAACAGATAGATTAGGGGTGAGTAGATGGAAAATTAGTAAGAAGAAACATCAGGAGAAGGAGGGAATCTGGCTGGATCTGGGACCGAGTGATCAGATATCATCTAGAATATAGTAGAGGATGCAACATCACATTAAATATTGAGGTGATTGGATATAGAGGGAAGGGTTCCAATTATACTGATTAGTCAGGATTCCTGCTGAAATTGGACAAATTAGAGGCAAAGAACAACAGTTTAATTTAAAATGAGTTGGAGATAGCTTCAGTGGAATTTGATCAATGTGAGAAGCATCAACAATACTCTAGATTAATTATCATGCATATTTTCTGCCAGTCTTTGATTTTCTTTATTTACTATATTCATGGTGCTTATGAAGAGCTGAAGTTTATTTTAATTGTTTAACTAATCGATGTATCAGCTAAGACTGTTTTGTTTGATCTTGTAAGAAATTTTACCTATCATAAAGCTATGTAAACTTACATGATTTTATATTCTCAATGACTTCCAGGCTGCATGAGATTGTTATCGATTTGTTTTTCCCTACCATCTCCATATACAATACTTTTTACCCTGAAATACAACAAATGGGCTGAAGGAGAAATCAGCAAGGTTAGAGGAAAAACAATAGGCTGGGTTGAGAACTCACCTCCACAGGGACAATACAACAGCAGAATATCTTTGTCCTCCCCACCTGCTCAACATAGGAGGCCACCCAGATGCAGGGCTTCTAACCAATGAAAGAGGAAGTCTGAATAATGGAATTCACTCCATTCCATTTACTCATTTCCAGGTTCAAAATTGGAGTCACTCTAATACCAGGTGAGCTTAGCCTGTCACCATCTCTAGGACTATGTTTGGAAGTCCTGCACAGATAGTGGTAATACCCTTCCTCCTTTCTATGTCTGAGACTCCGCTTTTTTTTTTTTTTCAATTGAGAGTCATTAAGGCAGATAGGAAGAGATGGGAAGAGAGATCCAGCTATGATGAGAGGCCTGGCCTAGAAAGTCTCTATCCCTGCTGTCTTAGTGAGCCTTTTCACTGCTATAATTCAAAGAGCTGACACATGGAACTTAGAGGAAGGATGATTTATTTTCTCAGTTTTCTTGGAAGTTCTGGTTTCTGTCCATGTGCGGCCAGGGACCTTGGATCCTAGGGCATGGCGACAGGAAGTAGAGTGAGGAAAGAATAAGGTTTCGATCTCACATCATGAAAGCCTGAAAGCAGGGAGATCCCAACACTTTTGTTCTCTACCTAGAGGTCTGGGTCTATCTGGATACCCTTGTGGCCCAGACTCTAAGCCCTTCCTGCCCCCTCAGGCAGCATCAGCAAGGGCTGGAGGGAAGCCCAATGATAGAAGGTAAGTTCTGTAGGTCAAGGAACACTGCAAAAATCTGCAAAATTAAAAGGCCTTTAGAACCATAGCACATAGATGGTTCAGATACTCATATGCTGAACTTAAAATAAGGGAACAACTTGCTAAAATTAAAATTTAAATGAAAACCAGAGTAACATGATAGAACAGATGTTTAGGACACAAATAAAAAAACTTATCTGTCATAAAAGGAAACAAGAAGATCACAGTTTGAATAAGAAAAGACAATCAACGGATGCCAACACCATAATTAATCAGATGCTCACATTTTTAACAGGAATTTTAAAACAAGATTTGAGTTTCACAATAGACTTTAGAAAACTGTCAAACTGTATAAAATACCAATGAGAAATCCTCAAAATACTTCTTCAGATCTACCTTAACTAGTTAGTCTCTTACAAGCTAATATATACATTTTAAAAAATTATCTATTTGCTTAAAATACTGAATATTATAAATTAGGATTTTAAAGTTACAAAACTGAAAACAGTTAAATGTATATGGTGTCTGAAGTATTTTCGTTTATAAAAATTAGCAATGCAAGTATACTGCACAAAAAAAATCTGGATTTCATCTTTAATTTTCTCAGCTATAATAAAATCAATTTAAATAGATTAAATTCAAAATAAATTCTATAACAATTGGTGTCCCAAAATAGAACATATTTACTAATATATTAAGGAAACAATTCTCTAATGCTTACATTATGGAAATATCTTGTTTTTATAGGGTGAAGTATAATAAATGTCCTTGAACATGTTTTCAATGCATAGATGTTATTTCTGTATTATTTTGCATTTAATTTTATCTACTTATGCAAACATTTTGGTATGGTATCTCATTTTTCTAAACTGTTAAACTAATCCTTGTTAATCCTATAAATATAAGATAGCTCTGTCTCAATGGGTTTATTAACATGCCAGAATATATTGATTCAATATGTGGCCTTATAATTTTAACACCTACTATTTTGAGACTTTCTTATTCCCATTTAACATATGCTGCACTGTGTTGTCACAGAAAAATGTTTTGTCTACTTCTTATCTGTACATAAATCCTCTCTTTGCCATGTTGCTTTTATTCCATCTGTATGGAGCCTTCTGCATGTACAAGATTATATACCATAATGTCTTAAAAGTGTGAGTTTTAAAAGTTGGTTAAACCCCTGCATTTAAATCCCTCTTTTACCATGCTTTTACCTTACTGCCTCTACTTGAACCCCTCTATTTCTCCATCCATAAAAGAAAGTAATAACATGCCTAGCATGGAGACAAAACAATATTTAGAATAGTGTCTAACAAATAATAAATTATAAGTATCTCTCTCACACATATATCTCAGCAGATACTATTCTTTAAAATTCACTGGAGCACCCCTGGCTGTGATTATATTTCCAAAAATAATAATTTGCAGGTTTAACTTCTACATGTTCTGTTTCTATAGCACATGTCCCAAATTCTAAGTCCTTGCATCTTCTCGTGCATATCCATCTGGAATGATTTTACTTTTTCCAGTTTTCTTTTATCATGATGAGCCATTTCATGTTACCCACTCATGTAGAAAATCATGATTCTTCATCTCATCCTACAGACTTTAGATTTCCATCATTGAAACACAATATGATTAAAGTTTGGGGATTATAATTTGAAATACCATCCTTACTTGAAAATTTCAACAAGTCTTGACAACTCATTTTTCCTAAAAATCTTACATCTTCCATTCCATTAAAATAAACTACTAATCATTCTTTACCTAAATATGTCTATAATATATGTGCATAATATATTTATTTTCATGTATGTGTGTGTGATAGTAGGGATTGAACCCAAGAACATTCAACCTGCAAGCTATACCCCAGGTCTTTTTATGTTTTACTTTATAACAGGATCTGACTAAGTTTGGAGGTTGGCCTCAAATCTATGATGATTCTCCTATCTCTACCTCCCAAGTACCGTATTACATGTATGCACCACCACACCTGACTCAAAATATTTCAATTTCCAAAAATATAAGAAACCACCATAATTCTCATCATCTAAAAATATTTCAATATGCCCATTAAGAGCTATATTAATTTAGATTAATAAAAATATATGTTTTCAAATCTATTTGTAAATTGTCATTTTTAGAGGTTGGGGACAGGAAGGGGAGAGGGATGGGGAAAGTGAGGAAAGTTGGAACAATGGATGCTAAGTTACAGTTAGGTATGACCAATAAACTCTGTGACACTATTTCAAAACAAGGCGACTATAGAGAACAATAATGGACCATATATTTCAAAAGACTAGAGGAAAGGCACTGAAAGTTTTTTTACAGTGAAGGACTGATCAATGTTTAAGGAGATAAATACATCTAAACTGTTTTAAAAATTATGTATGCATGTATCAAGCTGTATATGGTACGCCATTACCAGTTAAAATTTTGATGTTTTTATAGAACAAAATAATGCCATTTATAGCAAAGTGGATGTAACTGGAAAGTATTATACTAAGCGTGTATACTCAATCTCAAAAAATGAGCAAATGTATGTTTTTCTCCCATATGTAGAGGCTACAGACAGATTCTGAAATAAGGGCACCAACAGATAGATGAGTAGAAACTGCATATGAATGCATACAAAATGACCAATTCCAATCTCAAAATCATGCCTGGGGAGGGACCTGGTTGGGAGGACACCAAGAGCTGTGTACATGTATTTTTCAGACACCCCTTACCCAGTACAATGTAAAATTAAAATTAAAAATAAATAAATAAACAAATAAATATTTTTAAAATTTCAGTACACTTCATCATTTTTTGCATGCCAATAACTTTAGAGCTGCAGTATACGAGATGGTTATGTAATGTGTACTTGAATTAACTACCATTAAACAAACTAAAATTATTTTCCCAATTTTACTTGTCAAATTTTACGCACTTATCAGATGTGCTTGCCTATATTCTACTACACCGAACATTATAGTGGACATTTTTCTTTATAATGCAGGACATTTTTCTTTATAATGCAGTCTACTAAATACTAAGTGTTTATGTGAGGGAAAGGCAGACTTCAGCCCAGAGTCTTACAAGCCATTCCAGTTATCCAGCAGGGCTCCCTGGTGCCTGTCCTTTCTTCTCTGGCTCACTCCCCAATGCCGTCATTAGGCAAAACCAATAGTAACACAAGCAGCAGGTTGATGCTAGGCTTGAAGCACATAGATCCACATTTTCTGTATGTTGTGTTTCTTGCATCTGGATACAGGATATAAACTGATAAATTCAGTAAATATTCCCATATGGACTTCAACTAACCAAGTGTTATTTGCATGCATGTCCTATCACTGTGAAGCTATAAAGTGCTAATAAATGTTAAAAAAGGAGAAAATTTCTTTTAAAAATATATAAATTCTTAACTGGATTGAGGAGATTTATTGAATAATCTTTAATAATCTCCAAGGAAATGTGACATATTCCTATCATATTCCTAGACTTAAATAACCCTTGGCCCAAGTTATTTCAAGAATATTTTTCTTATACAGTGTTACAGATTAAATGAAAAAAAAATCCTCATGGAAACAATCTAATAAAGCATATATGGGCAAAAAAGCAATATGAAAGAAATTCAAACTAAGCCACATAATTGAATTATACATACTTGGCAATAGCTTCACTTAACATATTCAAGAACAGCAAAAATTATGGAAATTTATGGCAGGTAACTGGAATCTACACAAAAGTACAAGTTAAAATTCTAAAACTAACAAATCCTGGCTTTATAAAAAGTGAAAGGAAGTATTGAAACATACTAGATGAAAACGAAGAGAGTATTTTTAAACTGGAGAATAAATGAGGAAAAATGAAATTTTGTGAGAACATCAATAAGAATAATGAAAAAATAGAAGAAAAAAACAAACAGAAGCCCAGGTAAAAGTAAACTTTGAAAGGTCTGTTTGTTGACCAGTTAAGGGAGAAAAGGAAATCAAAGGAAACTAAAATGTCATCTTTAAATAACTGAAAGAAAATTACTGACAATGTAGGATATTACATGCAGCCAAAATTCTCCTCAAAATATAGGTGAAATAAAACTATTTTCAATCATTAAAAATGTAAGAGATTAAATACCAGCAAATCTGCAGTTAATACTTGAAAACAGAATGTAGAAATTCTTCAATTCACACAATAACAAAGACAACCCAACCTAAGAATATATAAATGACTTAAAGCATTTACAAGTAGGAAATACAGCTGACAAGTGACAAGATGTGTGTGTGTGTGTGTGTGTGTGTGTATGTGTGTGTGTGTGTGGTGTGTGTGTGTTTGTGTCTGTGTATATGTGCATTGCTGATATGAACCCAGGGACATTCTGTCTCTGAGCCATCCCTCCAGTCCTATTTTATTTTTTATTTGGAAACATTCTCCCTAAGTTGCTGAGGGCCTCCCTAAGTTGCTGAGGCGGGCCTCAAACCTGCGATCCTCCTTTCTCAGTCTCCCAAGTACCAGGATTACAGATGTGCACCACCACACCCAGCAAGTGAGGACTTCTGATGAGGAATTGGTGAAAGTTTTGGCTTGAAAGTATCAAACATGCCAATGCCATCTACTCCACAACCACACAGTCTCGGTGTTCTTTTGAAAACTCTGTAAGCAATTAAGTTATTTTGTTTGCTACCTCTCAGCCTGCCAAGGGAAAACTTAACAACCTTCAAACTTCATATTTTCTTATATTTTAATCATTGTATGCACTTTCTCCCACTTAGAAGGCCTTACACCCATTATGTAATAAAGTTATAAGTTCTAGTTTAACACCTGAATCTTTTAAACTGTAAAAGTCTTTACGTGGAGAAAATGTGAAAAAATGTCATTGAGGAAGTAATGGTCTGCTGGCAATGTCATTTGTAATTTTCTTTAAAAAATTTTTTGGCAAGAAAGTAGCTCTAAAAAGCAAGATTGTGTAAGAAATGCTATTGTTTTAAGTGATAATAATAAAGAATGTAGCAATTGCTGGGGAGATTCAGGGACAGTTATCAAAAACATTATTAATAAAAAGAAAAAAATCATTACACTAGAAAAAAATGTTTGGATGAAAGTAAAAACTATTTACATTAAAAAGCCTCACAGCTTTTTAAAGCTTCATTTTATTTTTGATTGACATATAATAATCACACAAATAGCACACCAGGGTGACTATAATTAAAATTGCAAACTTTTAATGGTTGCAAATCTCATAAATTATACACAGTCTTCATGTATACTCTTAAAACTTTGGGAAGTTTAATCATCTAAATATGGCAAAATGTTTACATGTAGACTGTTGTTATGAAAGTTGTACATTATTCAAAATTTTATATCACCCCTCTCAAGTACTTTGACACATGGCTCAAAATAGGTGTGGACATTTAATGAAATTCATAGATTTCAAAATTTTTCTATTTCTAAACTTTTAAATAATTTTTTGATGAAAGCATTTAATGCATGCTTAATTTGGGGGCAATGGGTAACAGAATGTTCAAGTAATGTTATTAAATACTATCATAAATTATTATATATAATATCACGATTGTGTTATTAGGTTTTATAGAACTAGCATTGAAATACTATATTAGGTAAAATAAAATGTTTATGATGTAGTAAAGCTTATTAAAAGTCTTGAATATACATTTTAAACAAGCAGTTGCGTGAGTAATAAATGAGGGTGACATGATTAACAACAAAACACTGGAAAATGATCTAAGGATCTGGTAGTATCAGTTGTTAAAAAGTTTAATGAGTCAATCATTTAAAGCAGATGCTAAAATAGCAGACATAATCTTGTTTGCATTAATGTAGTGTAAACAACATCACAGAAAATAATCATCCAACAGCAATCAATGTTGAATAGACAATCTCAGGAGGATTATGTTCATTAATACGAAGCCTGCTATTCATCATTTAAGCATTAAACTTAACATAGTCCAGAGCTCATATAAATGCTTCACAAATATTTGTGGATGTCAACTCAAGAACATTCAAAAGTTACTAATGCAGTGGGGTTGGAGATGTAGCTCAGTGGTTAAGCACTTGCCTAGTATGTTCAAAGTCCTGGGATCAGTGCCAAGTACCAAAAAAAAAAATAAAATAAAATAGTGGTAATACCCAATAAAAAGAGGTGAAAAATCTATGTCACGCAAGCATCATTCCAAATAACTGGACATACTGTACATGATAAAGTTCAAGACAAGGCAGGAAAATATTAAAATATTAAGCTGTTGTCCCTTTCTTCTTTTCTTCCTTCTGTAAATATACACTGGCTATTTTATTAATAAGAAGCATGGTGATAGACATTGTCTAATAGAGCACAAATTAACTCTATATTTTCCCAAATTGCAAAGCAAAGACAGATTTAAGTTATACATGTGCTAGAGTTAAACAATACTGCTTAACTCTCATCTTAATGGATTAAGATGTCTGCTGTATCCTGTAAATGCTGAATGTCCTTTTGCTGAATAGTATTTCCCTCTTTTGAGAGGGAAGGGATAAGTTCTAAGATCCCTAGTGAGTGCCTCAATCCTTGGAGAATACCATTTTTTCCCCTAAACATATATATCCATGATAAATTAGGCATAATAAGAGATTGACCATAATAAACAATAGTAAAGTAGAAATTATAGCAACATATTGCAATAAAAATTATGTGAATGTGGTATATTAATATTTCAAAATATATTATTGTACTATAAATCTTAAGGACCTCAGCATACAGTTTTATTTTTTTATACTTTATTGAGATTTTTTTCACTGTTCACATGAAGGAAGCACTTCACAAATTCTCTTCAAATTTTCAGCATTACTATTCTTGTGCTCTAGGGCCATTATTACATAAAATTAGGGAAACTTGAACAGAAGCCCTGTGATACCATGATAGTCCATCTGCTGACTTAGGGGTAGTTAACATATGCATATGTTGGACAAATGGACGATACACATTCAGGGCAGGAGAGAGAGAGACAGTACAAGATTTTATTACACTAATCAGGACAGCATGCAATTTAAATTCACGAAAGTTTATTTCCCTAATATTCCATTTAATATTTTTAAACTTTATTTCACCATAGGAAACTGTAGAAAATGAAACTGAAGATAAGGGGGGACTACTATATATCTCCCCAAAATATTAGATATAGAACATAATACCCCTGACTGACGATCCATGGTTTCCTATCACTAATTATCCATTGTGAAATACGAAATATTTTGAATTATTTGACATGCATTGTTTTCCATGATTACTTTACTTAGATATAGAAGGGCACACATTCATTCTGAGTTTCAAGACTCCCTTAAGATAATATTTCTTTCATATTTCTTAGATCCTCAAAATAGGACTAAAGATCCCACTATCGATTTTATGTCATATATAATATGGCATATGTATTTTAACTTTGCAGCCTATATTTTTTCTTTCTGATTGAGTTGTATATTTTAATTGTTTTTGTTTAAATAATTCTAGTAATTATTATTTAGGAATGAGGAAATTGTTTGAGACCTATTTTTAAGGGGATTATCGATTGTGTGTCATGAGAATAGTAGGTGAGAAAAAGTAATTACATGATCTGAATTAGAGTTAAATCCCACAAACTTATTTTAGCATTTCATTGGTCTGGCTTATACTATCTTAAAGGAATCTACGGTAAGATGAAGTACAAGTCATTGTGCCTCTAGATGAAAATACTAGATTTTCATGGATACGATCCGATTTGGGATGCAATACTAGATTTTTCATGGACACGATCAGATCTGGGATGCAATATGTATTACTCTTTGATATAATGTCTCAACCCATTTATCAATTGATTCAGAAAGCTTCTAGATTTGAGTGGGGCTTAGGGTAATAGAGAGATCTGAAGCATACTGAGACTTCAATGCAGTAGTTCTTCTTTTTTCTATATATTCTATATACATGTATACAATGGTACCAGGCATGACTATGTGCCTAGGGAAACTACAAAACACTAGGATTCTAGATCAAGGCCATTCTGTCTGTGGTGGAATACAACTCTACAAATGCAAAATAAACTCTAACGTATAAAGCATTCAAATGTCTTTCCAAAGCACGAACATGCCAAGTGATTATGTGCCAGAATTATACATCATGAGTTAGGCATTATGAAAAACTCCCAATCACAAGATGAAGAAGGCAGAACAGCAATCCATTGTTCAAATGAAGTGAGAAGTGATACATTAGGGATCAGGCTTAAGCAGGTAATCTAGAGCATGAATAAAATGCATTAATATGAGCAATCATATCATAATCAGCTAGGATTTCCCCTTGGCTTTCCAAACATTTGCACAATGGACTCATAAGCCAAGAAGCTATGGCAGCAAAAGATGGGAGACTTAGGGAAAAATGACACAATCTATTACTCTTCAACATTCTTCAATTCTGACTTATAAAGTGTTACTGCAGAATTCTCGAGCTGCCAACAGCAGAGGCTGATAGAGTTCAAAACTGCACAACTTCTTAGGAAGACCAGCCAATCATTTAGTGGCAAATCAATTCTGTTCATTCTCTCTCATGGAGGTAAAGTGTATTTAATTATTGAAACCCAAACATGCTTAAAATAAAACCAGAGAGAGAAAAAAAATAATTTCTTTTCCTATATGCATTAGTTTTGTTTCTCTATAATTACTACCTCAAGTTTCACATAATATCTCATACATACATGAATGTGGCATTCCTTCCAACACGGGACTAGGACATCTATTTTACAACCAATGTTGCAGGGCTATTAAGCAGAATATGCAGTGATACTAGTATGCACCCCATATCTCAGAATCAATTTACCTAACAACAAGGTTAATTCACTTGTTGAAGGTTTGGCTAGGTTCTGAATTATTTAGTGATGCACTGAATTGATGGGCACTGTTCAACATGACTTGAAACATTTATTGAACCAACAGCTAATATGACACAGGTTTCTAATACCAGAATAAATGGTATTTCCAGTCTGAAACCTTAAGTTTTCAAATGTTCTGGTTCTGAGAAAGAAGAAAGAAGACAAAATGTGGTTCCTCACCGTTATCAGCAGGTAGTTGATCATACTCCAAAACTATGGCATTCTCCTGTTGAGTGGGAAATTTTACAGAATACCAAATTGGGCAAGGTCATTCTGTGATGATGATAATGCAAGGAAATATTTCATCCCTAACTTGTACCTCCTTTCTGAGATGAAAGTTATCAGAATACCTAACATTAGAATTGTTCCTACTTTCTATTAGCCTCCAATCTCAGAGCAAAGACTTGATTTTTTTAACTGTCTCCCACAAATAATAAACAACGTCCTAATCATATAAAAGCCTCTTTCAGCCTGGCATGGTGGTGCACGCTTGTAATCCCAGTACTTGTGAGGCTGAGACCTGAGTATCTGGGTTCACAGACAGCCTCAGCTACTTAGTGAGGCCCTCCACAACTTAGTGAGACCCTTTTTCAAAATAAAGAATAAAGAATAGGGCTGGGGGGTATAGTTCGTAGGTAGAATGCCCTGGTTTCAATCCCCAGTACTGCAAAAAAAAAAAAAAAAAAATAGCCCCTTTCTCCCACTTCTTCATCCTTCTCTTATAGAGAGACCCTATGGACACAGACTGTGCATAATCTTTCATTGCAAAAATTACCATTAAACACAATTATGTAACTTCCAGGTATGTTCTAAGTAATTTTTGGTTGAATGGCCTTGAAATTTCCCAGGAGGTCTGGGGTTTTCTCCTCCTCCATAGCATATAGTAAGTGTTTACCAAATGGAAAGCTACAATTACCACCTAATATCTTGAGTTCATTCAAGAATGTTTCAATTAATATGTTTGCAGACATCCATAAAAAAACAGAGCCATAAATTCATAATAAAATTGTTTTCACAAATCTGTAGGGCTGGCGGGGCCTTGCAGAAAAAAGCTCATCTCTATTCTACTTGTAATAATCTGGAATGGATCAAAAAGTGGTGATAGGGAATTACCAGAAAGCTTGATAACTCGTACGCCTGGCTTTGGAGAAAAAAAGATTCAGACAATTAGGTCCTGGGACAGCTAGGTGTCCTTGGGCATCTTCTGAATATTCTTTATTTCTATATGACCTCTATCAACCTTCTTTCAGTATGTTGGCTTAATTATACTTGGATTTCTTACACAGTCACTCTGAGCTACAATGAGTCAAGATTACAACAATTTTTATGAGATGAACTCAGAAGTCATAGTGTTACATCCACATTATTCTTATTCGTTAAATGCAAGTCACTAAGATAAGTGTATATATCTAAGGGAATGGGAATTAGACCCATTTTCTGGGAGTTGAAATAATTTGCAAGTGTGTGTGTGTGTGTGTGTGTGTGTGTGTGTGTGTGTGTGTGTGTTTCTATGGATTGGACCAGTGGCATTCTACTTCTGAACTACAACCCCAGCCATGTTTTGTTTTATTTTATTTTGTTTTAATTTGGAAACAGGGTTTCACTAAGTTGCAGAGGGCCCAGCTAAGTTTCTGAGGCTGACCTTGAACCTGACATCCTTTTATCTCAGTCTTCCAAGTACTAGGTTTACACATCTGCACGAGGTTAAAAACATCCTTCCGTATCAAGTTTTCTGTCCAACAACTGTGCAAGCTCCCTTCACTCTGTTCCTAAGGTTGCTTCTCTAAGTACTAGAATTTGGATATAACTATGGCTACTTGAGAAGGCATAAGATGAAGAATAATTATTAATTTTCCATAAAAAATCATCCAGAATATGCTTCTATGCTAATGAGGACACTCAAGTATAACAGATGTACCTTATTACTTGGAAAAAGTGATCAAGAATCTATGTTTACAATATAAATTAGAGAACATTAAGCCCTCTCAATACTATTCTGGCTGGTATTGCGATGAGTAATTATTTTAATAATTAATTCCATCCTACATAGTAAAAATGCTTCTAATTAAATCTGCATATTTTAATAACTATTAAATAACCTAGAATAGCTTTTAAATGTGTACAATAAGTTGGTGACCTCAGAGCTCTCTTTAGGAGCTTTACTGTGCTTGAAAAATAAAACTGAGAAGCAAATAGAAAAAGATCTTTCACAAAACACCCACATTGATATCTAACACAAAGAGAATAAAAATAATGTGTTTATCACCCCTTCCATAAATAAGCTGAAACAACCACATATAATTTCATTACAGTTTTTGCTATTCTATAAAATTAATTTAGCAACTCTTCTTGAAATAGATTTGACTTTTTGTTCTTACCATCTTGTTTTTTAATTAATATAGTCACTTCACCCAGCATGACCTGATTTAATATCAATTGGATTAAGTGTGTGCAAAATTTAAATAATGCACATAGAAGGCAGATTTAACCATACTTGGAATGGATATATCTCTTCCTCAATCAGTCTGGAATATATGGGTGGTTAGCATCTCCGGATGATCCTGCAATTTATTTAAGTAGTTACATAATTGTTGTTTCTTTCACTCACTAGATTCTAATAAGAATGAAAGCCACAGATCATTTTCTCACTCATGGTTGTGCCTAGTACAAAGCAGTGTTCAGTTATTTGTGTATGAATTAAAATGTAAGCAGTAGAGTATCTAAGTCAATCAATTTCTAATTATCCAAGTCTAAGTGATAAGAAAATATTGGAGATTTTCTCTGTTCTTTCTTCCCTGCATGAATGGCCAGTTATATCTGCTCCATTACTCCTCCTGGGCTCTTTTCTTCCACTTACTTTGTGCATCAGATGTAACCTTAGCTGCTACCATATTAACGTCTGGCTTTTGGTGCCAATTTATTCCTATAGAAACAGGAATAATTAAGAGGTGACTGGCAGCATAAAGTGAACTTGACAATTTATTCAAGAATACCAAATGGATGTCTTTAGTCCATTAGGGAAACTCTTACCTCATTCTTTTGAAGTACATCCTCACCTAGCATTCCCAGCCCTCATTCATCTGCATCTTCATGATAAATTACATTAAATAGGTTTCATTTTGGTAATTTTGTTTTTTTTTCCTAATAGTCATAGATGTATTCATTTTTTGTAAAATGTGATGTCACTCTAACACAATAAATTTATCTTTTTTCTGTCCTTCCAGATTATAAGAAAAATTAAAAAAGAAAATCACTCTATCCTTACTGCTTTTCAAAATATGGTTTCTTTTGAGTTATGCAAATTATTTAAACTGACCTATATTCTTATTAGTCTTTTCTTACATCAGATTCTTTATGAGTTACTTGTTTCATATTACTGTAAGACAAACCCGTGAATTATTATTTCCAGTTAAAATAACTTTCTACAGAGCAAATTAAAAAACAAATGCCTGTGATAATCTATAAACAAGACAAAGAATTTGATTTCATAAAGCTTAAGATTATGTGTATAATGAATACCAGAAGTATTTTATAATGAAAATGTAAAATAGGGCAAAAAACAAATGGGACATTCATTTTTGTATATGATTAGGTTAATTCTTTCTGATGATGTGAGGAATGGATAAAAGCCAGAATGAAATGTCATATCTGAGGAAAAAAAAGCATGTGCTTTGAAGTGATATCAATAGATTAGAGCTAAAAGTAAAACTGAGTTTATATTAGAAAAAGAGAACAGTACCACATCCACATCTCTGAGCATAGGATGTATAATAGAATCCTAAGTAACTAGAAAGAAGTTAACTCTAAAAAGTGCTTAAATTTTGACTCAAAGACTCTGCTTTAGCAACACAGAGGTAGTTTTTTATTTTGCCAAAAGTTACTTCTTTTTGGAATTTTACAAAAATTATTCCTTGCAGTGTATGCTTGTTTGTCTTAATCCATTATTTGTTAATTTTATTTGCTTGGTGGATCATGTATCCCTTTCAATGATATGTGTATGTTTTCTTTACCAAAGCTTGCACAGCTGAGCCCATGTCTTGAAACTATATTCATATCACATTAGCTATATTCTCTTAACTAAAGTATGTTTAGTTCAAATTGAATTTCACAATATTAGAAGTGTTATTGGGAATTTAAGATTTATTGATCTTTAGCTGTGTGGATTTCACAACTGTCAGTTAGAAATTGTGTACATATATCTATCTCTATTTCAATCAACATTATTTGCCTCAATCTGGTCCTCCTTGGCAACTCTGCCTTGGTGAAAGAACATGATATTCTTCTCCATGACCCTGGATTTGTCTGGTTCATGTAAAGCCTAAATGTTTGGACTCAGTGTATATGCCCTTTCTATGGATATCTTCTCTAGCTGCATACAAAAATTTGACCAAATTTCACTGTATATAACAGATTGATTTTTCTTGGTTTGTATGGCTATGGTTTTCTTTTCATTGAGGAATGGAAATTCTTCACTGAGTTTTCTTTATCTAATTTAATAATTTGAAACTGGCATTAGGGAAGAAGTCACAAATAGGTTGGCCTTCAATATTTTTACTTGATTGTATGTCTTTTATATTATACTCTGAAAATATTGATATTAAAATATCTAATTTTTTATTCCAAAACAATTAGTTTTGGCTTAGTTGATATATGTTAGTCATCTTTTTTCACTGTTGATATTGCTTGAACATTCACAAACACTGATATTATACAACGGCCAGATATGGATAAGTGAAGAGAACATTTCAATTAGTGTCATTTTCTTAAAAATTTCAAATGTGAATTTCCTGTACTACTTGTTTTACTGGAAGAGCATCATGGCTTACCCAGTTATTTCTTCAAACCATATTCATTCTCTATATTAATGACAAAAATGATTCATTTTCAAAATAAAGTAACTATTACCAAAAGAAAGAAAAGTACACTTTGGGCATCTGTTTTGATATTGCCCAAAGACAAGAAACCATACAATAAATTTATAATGGACTTCCTGGGGCCCAAGTTAGATTTATAATTATAAGATGATTGAAAAAATATATTTGTACATATACATATTTATTAATTCATATATACATACACACACACACACACACACACACACACACACACACACACACACATATATATATATATATATATATATATATATATATATATATATATATATATATATATATATTACACACACAGTTCATTTCTTATGCTGAAGCTGCCCAAATGAGATATTAATGATTTACTATTTGGATATAGAATTTTTCTATTTTACCTCACTGATAGATATTGCTTATCTTTTTCATACAATAGATGAAAATACAAATGAGAGAGAATTAAGACTAATTTCTAGCATTCATATCCAAAATCATTGATCAATCTAAAGTGTGTAATTGTTAGGGCTATCTTTGCCCTAATAACTCTCACTGTATTTTAAAGTATGGTCAATATTACAATTTTCTTTTACTAGTCATTTACCAACATTATAATCTTATAGCTTAATTTATTATCTTAATTAAGTTTTATAAATAATACATTAATTTAATTTAGGATACTGTATGTGCCATTGATATATTGGTAACAAAAATGAAAATCTGATCTACTATCTGAACTCACTGAAATCATATACTGAAAGAGATAAGTTAAATAAAAATGTCAATTAAACTTCTTTAGCACAATAATAAATGTATTCATGATTTCATCATTATTTTAAATAAAACCATTTGCTTTTCATATAGTCCTGGTTGTTATTGTGTTGCCAAACAAGCAATTAGAAACTTCATTGAATGTACAATTGCTAATGTTTGCATTTAGTTTAAGAATTAATTCAAATATCAATTTCTTCCTATCTATTTCATCCCCTTTTAAATTTTCAAAACGGGTAAAGAGAAACCTGTATGGAGATAATTTTATTCAAAGAGTGTACTTTAATTGTCATATCTCTCAGTTAGGCAGACAAGTCAAAGCATAAATATTACAATTGCTATTTCTTTAAAGGACAAGGACAAAAACTCAAAGGTTTGAGGCTAATTTATGCTACAAGCAGTACATCTTGAATATAAAGCAAAAGAAGGTTTGAACTTGCTGAACTGTTGTCAATCACTTGTCTCAGTCTTAGATTAATATGCATATTTGTAGACTTTGCCAGTGAATAAAAACTGTTTCTGTGCTTAACTTATAAAAGAAAAATTAACTCACATCCCTCTAGGCTAACAATACTTTCTGTGAATTAAATGTTCAACTTATATAAATTAATTAAATTAAAATAATGCAAGTCATCTGATTTAATGTATTTAATATTAATAAGTGTAATGTACTTGGAAAATTTAAACTATTGATAAGAAATTTCTAATGTATGCTGCAATAATATTTATGAAGTTAGAATTATCATGTCAATAATTTTTATTAAATTGGATTAATATTTCCTGTTACTTATCTTATGGAGAAAAGAACACAAATAAGAAATAAATCTATAACAGTAGAAAGAGACATGATAGATGATAGATAGATAGATAAATAAATAATTAATTAATTAAATACTTAGGAATAAGTCTAACCAAAGAGGTAAAAGACCACTACAACAAAAATTATAGAATACTGAAGAAAGAAATTGAAGAACTTAGAAGATGGAAACAACGAGGCTCTTGAATAAATAGAATAAGTATTGCCAAGTGACCATGCTACCAAAAGTGATGTTACAAAGTCAATGAAATCCCTATCAAAATACAAATATCATTTTTCATTGAGCTAAAAAATGAGTCCTTGCCGGGTGTGGTGGCACACGCTTGTAATCTCAGAATTTGGGAGGCTGAGACTGGAGGATCCGACTTCACGCCAGCCTCCGCTACCTAGTGAGGCCCTCTTCAACTTAAGGAGACCCTGTTTCAAAATAAAGAATAAAAAATAGGGTTGGGGGTATAGCTCGGAGGTAGAATGCCCCTGAATTCAATCCCCAGTACCGAAAAAAAAAAAAAAAAAGAGTCCCAAATTCATATGTAAAAATAAAAGACCGAGAATAACCAAAGCAATTCTGTGCAATAAGAGCCATGCTGGAGGTATCATGATACCTGACTTTAAGTTATACTACAGAGATACAGTAAGAAAAACAAACACAAAGCAGACACATAGACGATTTGAATAGAGGATACAGAGACATATACTCACAATTATAGCCAGCTGATTTTTGACAAAGGAGCCAAAACATATGCTAAGGATAGCTATTTCAACAAGTCATGATGGGAAAACTGGATATCAATATGTAGAAGAATGAAATTAAACCCCTATTCCTCACCTTGCATAAGAGTCAACTCAAGATAGATCAAAGACTTAGAAATTAAACCAGAAACACTGAAATTATTAAAAGAAGGCTTCACACCAATTCTCCAACATATAGGAACTGGTAGAGACTTCTCCAAAGAGATATTCAAAGCTCAGGAAATAAAACAGAATCAATAAATGGCATGGCACCTAACTAAAAAGCTTCTGTGCAGCAAAGAAAACCATCAAGAGTCTGAAGAGAGAGCCTACAAAATGGTAGAAAATCTTTGTCAGCTACTCCTCCAATAGAGAAATAATATCTAGAATATACGAAGAACTTAAAAAGAAACTTAGCAGTAAAAAAAAAAAAAACAAGATAGAAAGGCTTTTGAATTGAATAGACATTTATCTAAAGAAGAAATAGAAATGGCCAATAAACAAAAAATGTTCAACACCATTAGCAATCATGGAAATGCAACTCAAAACTATACTGAGATTCCATCTAACTCTAGAATGGCAATCATCAAGAATATAAATAATAAGAAATGCTGATGAGGATCCCGGGAGATAGGAGACCTTACATACTTTTGGTGTGATTGTAAATGAGTACAACTGCTGTGGAGATAAGTATGGAGATCCTCAAAAGACTAGGAATAGAACTACCATAAGAATACCCCTTGGTATCTTTTCAAAGAATTAAAGTCAGAATACTACAGTAATATATGCATATCCATGTTTATAACAACACAATTCACAATAGCCAAATTGTAGAACCTAACTAAGTGTACATTAATAGATGAATGAATAAAGAAAATGTGGAATGGAATTTTACTCATCCATTAAGAAAAACACAATTATGTCATTTGCAGGAAATTTGATAGAATTAGAGAATATTAAGCTAAGTGAAATCAGCCAGTCTTAGAAAATCAAAGATCTTATGTGTCCCCTTATATGTGGATGATAGAGTATACAAAAATACTTCAGATAAATGAGGAGAGAGACTAGTAAAATAGTGAAAAAGGTTTGGGGGAGAAAGGTGCAGAGGGGGAATAATAGCTGACGAAGAAAACATTTCAAATAATGCTATGACCATGTACAAAGGCACCATTATCAATCTCACTAACATGTACAGGGAGGTGGGGGTAGGACGCCTGATGGGACCCAACGGGAAACACTCCAAGTGCTATGTGTGTACATATTTGTATCACTTTTAATCCCACTATGATGTATAACTACATAACAACCACGGAAGTATATTTAAAAAAAAAATACTACGTTTCTAACCCTAACTAGGATATTTGGTATATGAATCTTTGAAAAACAGAAACAAAACAAAACAGAAACAAAACCAAAATATCTTAGACTCTTTTCACACTAAGCAATTTACTGAGTTCACTGCTTAAAATATCCTTGAATATTCTCAAATTTTTCAGTCTGGTAGTACCACTTACACAACTATGGAATTTTGCTCATCCATAAAGTACAACAAACTTATGTCATTTGCCGGGAAATTGATGGAATTGGAAAACATGTTAAGTGAGATTAATCAGTTGCAAAAAGTAAAAAATCAGATGTTCTCCCGAATATGCCAAAGCTAGGAAGAAAATGCGTCATAGGAGGGACTCTAGACTAAGAAGGAGAAACCTTAGATGAACAACGAAGGTGACCTAACTGAAGGTGATGAGAGGGGGAGAGGGAAACATCCTAATGCACAGAATGTACAATCACAAACATATCAAAGTTAATCACTAAGCTGAACATGAGAAGGAGGGAGGGGGGAGGGAATGGGGTGGGAATTGGGGAAGGACTAAATGAGTGATGTGTGCATGTATGTCTCTACTAGTTTGAACCTCGTTAAGATATATGATTACAATGCATCAGTAAAAATATTTTATAACTGCAAAATATACTTCTTAAGAAAACTTTAATTTTGCAATACTGGAAATTGAATGCAGGGATGCTCTACCACTGAGCTATATTACAAACACTTTTATTTTTATTTTTTACTGGGTCTTGCTAAGTTGCTAAGGTTGGGCTTAAACTAGGAGTCCTCCTGCTATAGTTGCCTCCTGAATACCTGGCATTACAGGCATGTGTCATCATGCCCAGCTAAACTATACATTTTTAAGACCTTTCAAACATTATTTCATTTATCTTTTTATCATTTCCCTCTAAATTTAATGTGTTATTTACTATGACATAATAGTCTAAAAATAGAAACATATTCAGGCAGTCTTCATGTGTAAAATATATCAATATTACCTGGCAAATTATAAGCTAGTTTGCATGACTAGAATATTTTTCACAGTACTAAAAAATTCCATTTTTCTAAAGGAAGAATTAATGGCCTGTCTTCAAAATTTTTGTAGTTATTAACTCCCCTGTTCATCTAATTGTTCACACATTTATTTATTCATCTACTATCAGATAATGTAGCAGGTCCTAAGGAAGTACTATTCAGTAAAATTAGTGCTTACTCTTATGAATTGAATAGTTTATTCACATAACATTTTTACAAACCTTATTATCAAAACTTATTTAAATACTGAAGAAAACTCACGTATCTGCAATAATTGACCTAAGTCCTGGCATCCAAATTTTTAATATAACATACTTGGACTGTACATTAATGTAATTGCCACTCCATTCTGTTTCAGTTTAAGTACATAATTTTCAGTTTGTGACACTTTCACAGGTATTTTCAGATGTGCTAACTCTGTAGTTTCTGTCCTGTGTAGAAATTATTTCTGTCTTATTTAACACTATATTTTCAAAATAAGTAAACTGTGCTTAATGTTTTTTTTTTAATTTCAATTTTTTCCACTAAAACTTCCTACACCTCTAGAATGTCTGGTTCAAGAGTTACCCAGACAAGAGTTTCAGGTCTTTGAGTAGTATGTATTAGTGTGTCAGCCAAGTTACGACATACTTAAAAAATACCTTGACAAATGATTACATCTTCTATTCTATGTTCACTGTCCAGGGCTGTATTTAACCATCCATGGTTGGGAACATCAAATCTAGTATTGGATAACATTTTTAAAAACATAGTTTGAATTTAGTAAGTTCATGAGAAATCATCAGCCAAAGTCACCATATTAAAATATATAGATTTACATTACATAAATATGAAATAACAATTAGATATATTCGAAAAAAAAGACAAATCACTTTTCTTTTCTCTGTTTTCCTACAAAAGTAAACTAAAGCAATGTGGCCATAAAGAATAAAAAGAGGCTGACAAGATCAGATCTTGAAAATACATTAGAAGTCATTCACTGTGGTTGAGTTTGGTAGATTTCTACAAAGAACAAAAAGAGCTAGTATGATTGCTCAAAAATGTTCCTTTATTTTTAATACAATGTTTTCTTTTCCATTCCTTTAAGCAAGAAACTACATAATGGAAATGATCATATTATATATCATACAATTCAATACAATTTAAACATAGGTATCAGAAAAAAATCAGTTCAATGTTTCAAGACTAAGAGAAATTATTCCATCAGTATGTGAAAGTTTATAAAGCAAATATGAGAATACCAGAGTCTCTGTCACATTATCACTCTCACCTATTTTGGTTATATCAGTAGGCTTTGTATATTCAGGAATCACATATCTTTAACTTTTAAAATGACATTCCAAAGGAAAGTAATGAATAAATCTATGATGTTGTTTATTAGGATTTTCATAGATATCCTTTCAAAAATACTTCAAATTCATTGGGATTACCAGATACACATCAAAAGAAACAAAAAGAGAAAAATATACAGAATTATTGCCCTTGGCAAAAAAATATATCTTTAGACATTCTGTTATTTAGTAATAGTATTGCAGGCTTAACATTTTGGTGAACTTTTAGGTTAACATAGAATTTTCTTTTTAAAGCTAATGTTAAACTCTGTATATTTTATTCTAGAAAAAGTCAAAATACTTTCACCCAAAAGAAAAGGTGACATTTCCATTTTGTACAGTCTGCTAAAAATGCCACACCAGCTAGAGTTTTAATCCATGTCAGTGCGTTATGCACAGATTGATTTTAAATGTAGCATTTTATTGCTAGAGAAGGAAAAAATACCATTTCCTTCAAAATAAGATTAAATAGATATGTAATGGGATTTTAGTTACAGGGTTGAATTTTACACATAGTTGTTGGTTATGCTGTATGAAATTTCCTTTCTGCATTTACTGTATGCTTAAAATATCAGCTATAAACACCCTGAAGGGCAGGTGCTGAAATGGCAGACTGAGACTTTATTCCATCTGTGTAAAAGGTTAGCACCACATTGGAATGCTTAGCATAACCTTAAAAATCCATTTCTTAAACTCTCTTACTAGGCCTGTTTTTGTACTTTAAGTGTGACTTAGCAAAATATATTCTGGTAAGTTAAACATATAGTAAAGAGCATTGTCTTATTTTCACAAAATAATCACACACTGTATAGTTGTCATAATTTTATAAGCTTACAGGAGATGTTATGTGTATACATATATGCTAAAATAGAGAAAAATATTGTTTTCCTATTACTATTTTATGCATAGCATATTTACCCTAGTAGGATATTCCAACAACTTACAAATATTGAAGATAATATTGAAAGGAATATACAAAAATTTATTTCTTTCTCGTCTTAGGGAAACTTTAATTCAAATGAGAAGGTAATTCAGATTTCATAAATGTAATCTCTATGTAGTTTTATGTTATATAACCTTTGAAAACAAAGAACATTTTGGTGTTCATGTTATATATCCTGTTTTAGAGAGATTTATCTTGCCAATATAGATGCAAGTTCATTAGAAACACTATAAAATGGTTACCTCCTTTACCAATTTATAATCTTACCAACAGCGTGTAAGCGTTCCTTTTCTCCACACCTTCACCAGCATTCCATGGGGCAGAGGAGAGGGGAGAGGAAAAAAGGAGGACTGAGGGTCTCACTAAATCACTGAGGGTGGTCTTGAGCCTGCTATCCTCTTGTCTCAGCCTCCCAAGTCCTGAGATTATAGGCATGTACCATCATGCCTAGCAATTCCCTGACATTTTAAGTTCATTCCACTACATACATTTTCTTTTTTTTTTTTTTTTTTTTTTTTTTTTTTTTTTTTTTTTTTTTTTTTTTTTTTTTTTTTTTTTTTTTTTTTTTTTTTTTTTTTTTTTTTTTTTTTTTTTTTTTTTTTTTTTTTTTTTTTTTTATTTTTTTATTTTTTTTTTTTAATTTTTATTGTAGTAATTCGTGCAATATAGCGTACATCTTTGTTAAGTACAAATTGTTAACAACATATTTGCACACAATTCTCATTTGACCCCTTCCCCGATTCCCTCCCCTTTCCCGTTCCCTCCCCCTCCCTCCCCCTAAGGTTCACTTCAGTGAGTGACCTTGTTA